>JAAOAQ010000484.1:0-47258 GCA_013396025.1 Fusarium phyllophilum
GAAAAGCTTAATAGAAAGTTTTATAATAATATATATATTAATGCTACTGGGGCTAAGATAAAGGTTAGACTGGAAGAAGGTTTAGGGAAATTGGGAGGTGGTGGCGGTATTGAGTTTATGAGTTAGTTATAAGGTTAGAAAATACACTTTGGGTTTAACATAATGCTTATAGACTGTAGTATAAGTCTGTTAAGCTGTTTTTCGGTGTCGCAAACAAGTCGGGAAGTTCAATCTAGAAGTAGTTGAGGATTATCTATGCTCAGTTGGGCTATTTGCGCTACCTATTATCTCTATCCTGAGAGAATCTCATTATTAATACACGACCTGATCTATAGCAGGCAGCCACAGTTGATTTAAAGACAGCTGATAAGTCAGGGCGATAATTAGGCGGGAGCCAAAGTACGTTCTCGCCGTGTTTCACAATCCATTCTCCATCAATCTTGATACAGTGAGCGGACCGATCAGAAGGGGGTAAGGCAGTTATCCCAAGTGACTCTGCGTTAACCCTAGGCGTTGGGTTTGGTACTTCAATGTCCAGAATACCGATGTCCGTGTAGAGCTGAGAGTTGTTCCATAAATCGAAAGATATGCGATGCAGGCTTGTACTGATGTAGATTGTATGCAGACACATGCGCTGTCCTAAATCCCAGACCTTGACTTCGAGCGAGCATGATGCAAGATACTGGGAATCCACTGAAAAGGCTACTGATGACACCCACGGGGTATGTCCCCGTAGCATCTCGAAGCTATGCTCTCTGATGTTCCAAATCCTAATCATACCGTCCCTTGAACCGGTTGCCAGGCACCGATTGTCGGCTGAGAGGGCCACCGAGATCACTTCATCATTATGCTCGAATATATGTAAGCATTCGCCCGTTGCTGCGTCCCAGATTTTGGCTTTGTTTTCCCTTGAACTTGATACAAGATATCGATCATCTGGTGAGAAGGCCGCTGAGGATACTGACACATCGTCCTTAAGTGTATAAAGGCATGTACCGGCCATAGTATCCCATACCTTAATCGTACAGTCATTTGAGCATGACATTAAGCGCGTGCTATCCGCAGAAAAGGTCACAAAGTTTATTCCCTTGCGGTGGCCTTCAAGTGTTTTTAGGCAGATTCCTGTTTCTGTATCCCAGATCTTGACAGTAGTATCGGCTGACCCAGATATGACTCGCAAGCCATCTACCGAAATGGCAATGGATTCTGCGCCCTCATCTTGGTTTCCAACTGCTAGCGGGCATGCGTCCATTGATACAGCCCAGATCCTGACTGAACTATCCTCTGAACCTGATATGAGATGCTGACCATCAGACGTGAAAGCCACAGAAGTGACTGAACCATAAAATCCCTTTAGAGTCTGCAGGATTGTACAGGTTTCTGCATCGAAAAGTTCTATCCTGGATGCGGACGTAGCCAAAGCGAGATATTCACCATCCGCTGAAAAGGCTATTGCATTCCCGGAATATGGAGTGCTTTCCAGTATCAGGTGACCAGAGCCTGTCGCCGTATCCCAGATTGTGAAACCATCAACCGAGCCTGACGCAAGGCACTTACTATTTGGCGAGATGGCTACTGACGTTATTTCATTTTGATCCTGCAGCGTCTGCAGACAGGAGAATGGATTCGTGTCCCATACTTTAACCGTAGTATCAGCCGATCCTGACACAAGACCCTGGCTATCTGGTGAGAAGGCAATTGAAGTGACTGCACCAGAGTGGTCCTTAAGAGTCGTCAGACATTCTCCCGTTTCTGGATTCCAGATCTTGATTGTCCCATCAGAAGATCCTGATGCAAGATACTGGCCATCTGGAGAGGAGGCCACTGAGGTCACATGTCCGTCATGGCCTTTTAGCGTCTTTAGGCATGATCCTGTTCTCGTATCCCATATCTTGATTGTGTTTGAAGCCGATGCGAGACTTAGTCCATCTGGTAGAAAGGTCACAGACTGGATATTATCATCATGACCTTCAAGAGTATGTCGACATGCGCCTGTCGTTATATCCCATATTTTAACTGTCTTGTCGACTCCGCCAGATCCAATAAGCAGGCTGTCTGGTGAGACAGCCACTGATGTTACTGCGCGGATATGACCCTCAAGGGTTTGTAGGCAATTATCCCAGTTCTTATCCACCTTCGGCTTCAGAATCACCCAGTACGGCTCTTCGTGTTTAAATAGGTCTCGAATGAGGCTAAATTCTGGACTAAAGACCAGTCCCGAGGCATAGACTTGCAAAGGGGCCAGCTCGATCGATCGTTTATGGGCAAGGATAAAACGGCGCCCATCTTCAAGTAGTTTCGTGACTGGTTCTGTTGCGTTAAATCTCTGAATATCATTGTTAGATTGCCTCCAAGATATGCTCCAAACAACTCACAGTAGCTTGATCGACGAGCTTATTCATGGCCTTGACTCCTTCTACGGTACTACTCAAGAGACCGAGAGACTCTAGCCAGTAAAGATACTTCTCCTGCATGAATACGTGAACGTCACCACCGCAGCTCAGACTATTGTTTAGTCTGGTGGGCTCAGAGTCGTAGAGATGATCTACCCAATAAACGCAAGAGTATCGAATGGAATCCAGGGGCTCAAGGTCGTCCGGTGAGATGTCATCGATTTCAAACCCTGGATCATCAAGCTGACAGATGTCACGTCTCAGAGTCTCCGATAGTGCCTGCAACGACCTCTCGAAGACAACCCCATGTTGATATGCAAGGCTTGAAGGGTAAATCTGGCCTAATGTCTTGTTGACCAAGAAGTCTTTGGCTGACTGATGCAGGAAATAGATAGCATCTCCCCGCAATGTCAGGAACGAACCACAACAACCGATAACCTCTCGCAGGTCACCATCCTCATCATCATACTGTGACCCTAGAAGAGCTTTTAACTCAGTCAAGGTCACTGGTCGATACACGACAGACGCAAGAGCCAGTATTTCTGTACATATCTCCGCATCATCTAGAGAAGAGATGTATTCCATCATTCTTCCGTACAGCGGGTCAAGACCCTTTGGGAATACCTCCAGCCTGTTGCGGGTGTGACATTTGCGGAGTACCTTGCCATCGGCAAGCTCTTGACAAACCAAAGCGACCCATAGAAACGTCCCATCAGCATTCTCAACTAGATAGCTCTTGACGTCGCTTTTGAGCTTTGCGTCGTACTTTTTTTCTGTAGCCAATTTCTCCACTTTCCATTCGATGAATGCTTCAACGGCCTTAGAAATCGAGTCTTGATTCAGCTCAAGATGTAGCCTGACTTTCTGCGTGGAACGATCCAGCACCTGTTCGATTTCCAGCCAGTTGCGGCTAGTTACGATCCACTTGACGTTAGTGGACCTGATTATCAAGTCAAGGAGCTTTTCTTGGTCCTTAATACACTCATCAAGAGCATCAACCATCAGTAGTACGCCATCTAGTGATGGGTCCTCGAGCATTGCACTGAAGATCTTAGACAGAGCTTGCCATGCATTGCCATCCTCAAAGAGCTGCTTGCCTGCATGATCATACTTCTCCTCAATGTGAGAAATGAGCGGAGGACATTGGACAAGAAGAAGGTAGATCAGACCACGGAGCACCGCAGTGGCGTTACTTAATCGTGCTTCAGTGGCTTGACAGAAGAAGTAGGATAAGATCCTGCTTTGTTCTTTCTCGAGCTCATTGATGAGTCCACATAGTAACATTGTTTTACCCTTGCCAGGGTCGCCTTTGATCCAAAGAAGCTCACTCTGGGAAGAATTATACCATTCTTTAAATTTGTCGTTTTCAAGGATCCAGCGGTACGCATCTTCCAGCAGTCCATCTTTCGTATCTTCGATACGGCTCTTGTCATCACGAGGATCAGTTTCGCGCAGATCGCGCAAACAATTTTTGTACTTTTCGTTCTGAAGCCAATCGTCCTGCTGTTGGACACTCTCCGGTGTGCTCGCAGAGATTCCTTCTGTAGGAGGGAGCTTTTCCAGGAATTCTCTTGCAAATGCGGCAGCGGTGGCAGCAGCATATTCTTGCCATTCCTTGCTCTTGTGGGAGTCAGAATAATCGCATATTCCTCGTACCGATAGAGAAGGACAAATATCATTTAATCCAGCCGCCTCCATTTCGAAACAAATGGCATTGAGTTCCTGGGCGACCTTATCGCGAACAGTCGAATTTTTCATAACTTGATTGCCTGAGGCGATTGTACCATAGAAGATGTAAGGATTATTTGTACTCCGTTGGCTTCTCTGTATCAGTGCTGAAGAAGTGCAATCGTCGCAGCTTGACGCTCCAGGGTTGTGTCGATATTCTGAGAAGAAGAGACGATCTGCTGTAGTTGGACGGGTGTAGCTTGGAAGCTCCCTGAACTTTTCCTGTAGTATAAGGGGAATCCGGCCGCTATGCGGTTGATGCTCCGCTTGTAGGCACAATAAAGCTTTGCCAATCCGGTGAGCCAGAGTCCTCGGGACTGCAGTATGTTGAATTTCTCCACTTCCCATGATCTTCCCAAGATCATGCTGCACTACTCGGGTGCCAACAACTATGTCGCCTAGACGAATATCAAAGTCCTCACTCGGGACCCCGCCGCCGATGCCGACCATGAGGCTGAGCTCAATTGATGTGAAGGTGCGTATAAGATTAGTCAACACGTTTACTGCGTTATTCGTTCCATACTCATTGAGTGGCAAACATGCAATAGCGATATTATGGCACCCTATGTTGCCAAGTATATACGTATTGGTATCGTTTTTCCGCGTGGGCAAGGGCTCATGGACCTGATCCAACACAGCTCGAGCTGCGGCCATTTCTTTTGATAGTGCACAGATCCAAGCGATTGTATATCGTTCATAGGAAGCGGGGAATCTTCTCTGCGATTTGTGCTCTCTATCGTCTGCCTCACTCCTCAGGGTCAGGCGACGTTTCTGAGGCTGATAAGCCATAATGTCGAGGTTTATTGAGCACTGAGAACGTGTAGGCCTATTGCGCCTGAGCGCTTCCAAATGATATGAGCAGGCAGAGGTCTTTCGCACGCGTTGCTAGAAGATGTAGACGTTATGGAGTTTAGAGTATGGTGCAAAATGAGAGAAGAGAAGCGAAGCAAGAGATGTCAGACTGAAAGGCGGGGGAGAGGGGTCCTGGGAATCTGCATGTCTCAGAAGCACAGCCACCACCTGTTTTTGAGGCCCCCAAGAATTTACAAATGATGGTGTAGCTGATAGGCCTGAACAGATACCCCTGTAGATGGCTTGAAGGAGTAGAGCCTTAAACATAAGGCTGGCGCTGTTGAGGTCCACGTTATCTGTGCCGATGAAATACATGAATTATAATGCAGTGGAATCTTTATCGCGCTATTAATTTTCACAGCAACTTCTGACCTCTTGCCACATTGGAGCTTCTCTGTAACTAAGTCGTATCGCACCCGGAGTAATTGTGTTGATGTCTTGACATACCTGCATAACATTGAAATATAGCTAAAGATCTATATCAGCATGACAAATTACGGCACTGTTGGGCTGCAGCCTGTTTTGCTTTCCAGTGTTGCTGCACACTGCAATGTCAGCCTGCACCGGGGAGGGGGTCAGAATTTGCGGCGCCCGGAATGGCGGGGATGATGTACTTTGCATAATGTGCACTGGGGATAAGCCTGCTGGAAAAGTGAAAGCTGCTGACCTGCGCCTTTCTCCAGCCTCTTTCACAGCCATGATTCTGAAGTGATATTGCAGATAGGATTCTTGGCGCGTTAATGCCTCATAGGAGAGAAACTATATGTATTTTCAAACATATAGGTCTTCCATTCCTCGGAAATATATAGGACTTCCGGTTACTTCAATTTCGCCACCCTCCAGCTGATATAATATTTATCTCTTATGCTCAGAAGCCGTGGTATATAGCGATGGACAACAATCTTTCCTCTGATGATGGTCCAACTGTCATCCAGTCAATGAAACAATGGCTCTCAACCTGCGACAGACGCCACATTGGTACCTGTGACAAGCCATGTTCAGTCCAAAGCACACAACAGAAAACCTCCTGGCTGATTGATGTCAAAGATCGCTGTCTAGTACGAGGAAATAGTTCAGCTGAGTATCTCGCTCTCAGCTACACTTGGCGCAACAAGACAAGTGAGATGGTCAGCGGGGCTGAGTTGCAGCTGCTCCGTACCAACATCGATATGCTGACTTCGGCCAACGCACTAGATCAACACAAGTCCAATATCCCAAAAGTCATCCTGGATGCTATGGAGTTAACGGACGCCATTGGCAAAAGACATTTATGGGTGGATAGACTGTGCATCATCCAAGATGATCCTCAAAAAGCATCAGAGGTTGCATCAATGGACCGCGTCTATTCTGGTGCCTGCCTGACAATAATAGCCGCAGCAGACTATGGAATGCTCTCTACACCTGAACAGACAATTTATAGTCCGAAATTCACACCGCCTCCGACTATAGTTCCAATTCCTTCATACAGGAATGCTGGTGGCACGTACAACACTAATAAAGAAGATTGCATCAGGTCCTACTACGCGGAGGTTTCGTTATCTGAGTGGTCAAAAAGAGCCTGGACATACCAGGAATATATTCTAAGCAAACGGGCTGTCTTCTTTCTGAATACTCGAATATTCTGGCAGTGCGAGTGTGCACTTTGGGACTCACAGGTTCTTCGGCCGGAAGAGGGCGATCATTCGCGGGCTAAGATGTTATTGGACTTGGCAACAATGAGGCAGTTTCTAGTGCCGACTTCGCCCGACTTTGGGATGTATGTGGACTTGATCTGCCCCTATAACGGACGGGAGTTACCATATGAGGAAGATGGTCTCTCAGCATGTCAGGGAATCTTAAGTCGCCTGGCTCCCGCGTTCCCAGGGGGGTTTCTATTCGGGCTCCCTAGACTTTACCTGGACTATGCCCTTCTCTGGCAGCCGCTGAAAAGCAATTGCTACAAGAGCGGACACTCAGCCAGAAGACCTTCGCTTCCCTCCTGGGCGTGGTGTGGATGGCAATGTTTTGTTGACCCAGAGAGCTTGGAACCAGGGCTGAATATCGATCAAAATAGGCGCGACAGAGAAACCTCTGAGACCTGGAAGCTGCAAGACGCCGTCATTTGGGAACTACATGGAGAAAGTCCTGAGCGACCTGCATCGGCCTCTAACCTGATTTCGGCTCAGGTGTCTCGAGCCTTCTTTCTTCCCGCAGTCACTTTAGAGATTCGCAAAATGCGATTTCGCTCAGTCCCGGATTCGGCATCTTTGAAAGCTTCCAAGAACCCGTTCCTAACCAAAACATACCTGCACGAAATGCCCAATGTAGTGGTTCTACAAAACTCAAAGGAGAAAGGGCTATGGCCATTCAAGAACAGGGATGCGAATGGGATGTATTTCAACGCTGCGTATAATTCTGCTGGGCGATGGGTTATCAGTGACGATCAGGAAGACTTTGACGGAACCTATGTAGTTTGTACTAAAGGAGATTATAAGAAGCATCTAAAACTTGTAGAGTATAAAGATGGTCAGGAGTACCAGTTCTATAACGTCCTATGGGTTCAGCGCGGCGATAATAATGTGGCATATAGGGCTGGATGCGGACGCGTGTTGGCAGAAGCTTGGGAGGGAAATAATCCAGAGAATGTAAGAGTGACTTTAGGGTAGAAGGTCTTTTACATTTTAGGTCATTCAGAAATTTGATAAAATATTTATTCTCCCAAACCAGTTCTGCTGCTTGCTATCTCATCCTGATAGCGAGATAGGCTACTGACTAGCGACTGGCTTGGTCACCAGATAGCGTGTGTTAGGGCGACTAGGATACTGGAGCCTAAGTCTGAGCACGCTAAATGGGTCGAGTCAGGGCCCAATGTCACTCCGAATCCGGACGTATTTAGCTTGTGATTCCCCACAAAGCCAGGTCTGACCATGCTCCTACATACTCTCATATGATGACCATTCTTTGGCGATGATCCAGCAGTATCATCCCAATTGAGAAGAAATTGACAACCCTAATTACGTATCTGTATCTGGTGCGCTCAAAATGTCCAGCGGGGCTCGATCACGCAGTGGGTGCGCCGCATGCAAGTCCCAGCGGGTAAATACACTCACCATGCCATTGGCGACCATACCAAAACGTGCTGACGGATTCATCATGACAGTTGAAGTGTGATGAAGCTTGGCCGTCTTGCGGAAGATGTACTCGCCTCGATATGAACTGTTCTGGGCCCATTATTCGTCTGAGATGGTCACAAAAGCACCAAGCACGGCCCGATAACAGAATCCAAAAGCGAACAACACATACGAAGCAGTCCTCGACGACCAGTCACTCTGCCATTCCAGGTCAGCCGGAAGCTGCTCTTCTGGAATCAAGTTTCTTTTCGTTACCATCGGTGTTTGGCACTCCAGCCATGGACGGAAGTTATGCAGTTTCTCCCAACCACGGTGGTGATGGCTGGATTGATGGAGCGTTTGGAGACATAATGCCCGAACTCATGTCATTTGGTCTCATACCGAATGGTACGACGACATCAATTCAGACGCCAGAATTGCTGCAAATGGCAGACGACTTCGGATCGGTATCTGATACGGTGGGATTGAGCCCAAAGGATTCATTACACCATGAAGGCGAGATTTCAGCATCACCCATAGCATCTTTACCCATTGATACGAACCGACCGCAACCCGCGTTATCTCAACCGGTACGGATCGCGGATACGCCCCAGCCTTACAATTCAACAGTTGTCGACCGGCCTTTGAACGATTACAGTACCATTCTCGTCGAGTACTACTTCAAAGAGACAGCCGCTATACTAGCCCTATACGACAGCGAAATGAACCCATTCCGATCAACGGTCTCTCGCGCATGGGCATCCTCTGAGCTCATATACTGTACACTGCAGAGCATGGCTG
This sequence comes from Fusarium phyllophilum, assembly GCA_013396025.1. Lineage (NCBI taxonomy): Eukaryota > Fungi > Ascomycota > Sordariomycetes > Hypocreales > Nectriaceae > Fusarium > Fusarium phyllophilum. The sequence continues at coordinate 8,864 of JAAOAQ010000484.1, forward strand.
CGTCGTATCTCTCCAACGTCTATCCTCAATTGCTAAATACCGGACGATACTTTCGACAAAAAGCCATCGGTCTACTTAACGACCTCGACGACTCTGCAATCCATGAACAGGCACTTATTGCGTTATTCATGATTGGTGGAACAGCTAGTTGGTTTGATGTTAACGATACGGGTTCCGAGTATTTTCCCCGGCTGAAGAGACATGTACAGAGTCTCAAGACTTCGGGTCGCATGTCACCGACGGGGCATAGCCAAGCCTTTTTTGAGAATACTTTGGCGTGCTGGGAGATGTTCCTGGCTTTTGTGGTCGACGGCGATGAGGCCGAAGGTTTCGACTCGCCGCATTTACCGCTGTTGTAAGCTTACTAGACATTCACGGCTGAATGTTTTCTAACTTGATCAGACTGGCAGACCAAGACCCAGAAGCTGGATCGATATTCCCCGTTGTACAAATACCACATCCTGTAACTGGAGTCGCTCACGAGGTCCATACTACTCTCGCAAGGGTCGGTCGTTTGGTCAGAAGAAATCGTCGTCGCGCCATATCTAGGCAATTCCTCACTCGGGAGAGCATTCTAGAGGCTCATCGCGAGGTTGACGAAGCAGCGGAACTAGACGTATTTCTCACCAATTTCCAGGTTCCGTTAGAGTCCGCTATAGTGCAAACGGGAGACTCACAAACACCGACCTGGCATCTCACAGCCCTTGCGGAAGTGTATCGATTCGTTGGCCTCATTCAGCTGTATCATGTCTTTCCCGATACTCTTATATCGAGGGCGAACATTCAGAACTCAAATCACGGGGCCGAGGCTGCTGCAGTATCTGCCCACGAAGCGGAGGAGAGGTTAAGACAGTTCACGCTCAAGGCCGTCGAAATACTGCGCTCAATACCTGCTGAATCTGGGACCAAGGATTTTCATCCATTCTTGATCGTCGCAGTCTGCAGTGGACTTACAATTCCAGTAGTCGAAGTATCGGCTTCTCCCCAGAGCATGGCGGGCTTAGGGAACTCGTTAGCTCTAGTGGCGGCTGATGTGCATCGAGCGCGGGGATTTCTGAGGGGTCGATTACAGCTTCTTTTGCATTCTTTACCGAAGAACCCAATCCAGCGGTGTATTGACATTGTTGAAGCTACTTGGGCGGAGACAGATAATCGGCATGGGAGTTCAGGTCGACCTGCGTATTGGATGGATGTGATGATGCAGAACAATTGGGAGACTTTTATGGCTTGATCGGCATTGGTTCCGATGCAAAAGATGAACAGTAATTATCAGCCATCATTTGGGAAATGCGAAATGCCTCAATTCAGAGATGTCTCGGCCGCTTAATCTAACTGTAATCGGTGCAGAATGTCACACAAGGGAGCAATGCGATTGTCATGCCACAGATCGTTTCTGTAGTGGAGGTATCTAGCCTAGCTAGCCTAGAACAGAGGGCGACTAGCCTGGAATGTCCTCTTTTAGTAAGTCGTTACGCTGGTGCTCCGCCATACGAGCCACCCAGTCACAACTCACATGCTTATCGAGTCGGGTGCATTTTGACGTTGGGCAAAGAAAATGCTTCTCTACAACCATAAATAATAAGGCTCTTGTTGGTTTACGGAAAACATCAAAGGCCCAAGTAAGCGAAATTAGTCAACGATAATGAGATTTGACCGTCTACTCCCAGTTCTCCCCTTCGCTGGGCTGACCCTTGGCTGCAACCACCATCATGACGATAAGACATGGACTGCAGAAGAATTGGCCGAGCTCGAGGCGAAATGGGGTTTTGACGTAAGGTCTTCCCTCTCATATTCTCCCGATCATCATGACTTACGATTAGACAGTGGGCATTTGGCGGCATTGGCACATTCGCGCACCTGAATCACGTCAAATGCCTTACAGAGCCAACCGAACCTTATGACATTGCTATCATTGGCGCTCCATTTGACACCGCTGTGACGTATCGACCCGGCGCAAGGTTCGGTCCACGAAGTATTCGACATGCATCAGGGCGTCAGCACTCACTCCGCGGCTACAATCCCAGGGCAGACATCAATCCATATCAAAACTGGGCCAAGATTGTGGATTGCGGAGATATTCCCATAACACCTATCGATAATGATATTGCGCAGAAGCAGATGACGCAGGCTCTGGAGCAATTGGGAATGCGCAGAACTGTATCGTCTATATCTCCAAAGCCCAAGCTGTTTACGCTTGGTGGCGATCATAGCCTGACTTTGCCGGCCCTTCGGGCTTTGAAGAAGATCTACGGCGATCGCGAGATCCAAGTCCTTCATTTTGATGGTAACCAAGGCCACCCAAATATGTATATCTCTAGCTAACGCATACCTGTAGCCCATCTTGACACTTGGAACCCTCACGCATACCCCTCGTACTGGGGAACGACACCATTCAACCACGGATCTATGTTCTGGCTTGCCAACCAAGAAGGACTACTCTCCAACTCATCATCTCACCCTTCAGTCCACGCGGGCCTGCGAACACGACTTACAGGTATCCAAGATAACGAAGATGATACTGCGCAAAACTGGATCCGATTCTCAGCAGATGATATCGACAAAATTGGCACTCAAGGTATAATCGATGGTATAATGAAGATTCTCGGCACAGAGAACCTGGTCTACCTCTCAGTGGATATTGACGTCCTTGACCCAGCTTTTGCGCCAGGAACTGGCACGCCTGAGCCTGGTGGTTGGTCTACCCGAGAGTTTATAAACATCCTCCGAGGCATCGAAGGTCTGAACTTGGTTGGCGCTGATGTTGTGGAGGTCTCGCCTATTTATCAAGGAGCGGGTGAAGAGACAACATTTGCAGCTGCACAGGTCGTTTATGAGATTTTGACGTCTATGGTCAAGAGAGGATTACAGGATCTGGGAAGATCGGACGAGGCTAGCAAGGATGAGCTGTGAACATGTCTACTTAACTGGTCGTCATTATAAGGGAAGGACGAAAGAGTAACTATGTGCATCATGTACCCCAATAACGGTGAAACGGGTTGGCCTAATTAGTATGCATATCCTGGGCAGGGATAAAGCAAATCTTACAAGTTAAAACAATTATCACTGTCCATTAAGTTCAATTGATTTAAGGTTTATCACATTCCACATTTCCGAGATAATCGACAGCTCAAATCATGAACAAATGTCGGTTAGGGAGAGTGCTGCAGGGTAGACACTATCTTCAAGGTCTTATTCAAGACCTTGGCAAACAGCCGTTTCGAACCTGAACAACATTAAACCAAATTCCCGACCGCTTATCATGTCCAAAACGATCCTTCTACCACTCAGTCACTCTAAATGTCCTAGGAAAGCGTCTTCGGCCCAGAAAGTTGCCATCTGCCCAACAGATACAGAGTGTGATCGCTACCAGAATTACCCTTTTGAGCTATTCCAGGCGGTCCCGCATTTCTATTAGCGTAAGCGGTCCCCGCTTCTTCACGATCCCTGTAAAGCCTGTTACGAGTCTTGCTCCATTTGGCAAAACGAAGCTAGTCTGCGGGCTCACGTCCAAATGAGCTGACAGGAAGCCAGGCTAATCGATCCGGATTCCCACTATGAACTGAAGAGATAACCGACACGAGCAGGAGACGCGCATGTTCGACCGGCCAAGCGCCCCTTCTACTTGGCGTGGCTGATTACCTTGAACCAGTACAAACGAACGTGCCAGTGGCAAAGAAGTCGCGCCAGCCAAACAATCGCTTATCACATTGGCCAACCTCATATGTTCCCTCATTTTTCGGTTAGAACCCAACCCAGAACATCAATAATGGATCTCGGATTGGGTCTCCAAGGTGACGTGGTGGTGGTGACAGGAGCAGGTGGACAGATAGGCCAGGTCATTGTCGAAGCCTTTCTGAGCGCTGGCTGCTTCGTCGGCGGCTTTGACATCGACAAGTCCAAGTTTGTCAAGCAACAAGAGAATCTCTTCTGGGTTGCTGTCGACACCACCGACGAGGAGGGCATGATTGCCGCATGGGAGAGCGTTGAGGAACGGTTCAATGCGACTCCGACGATTTGCGTCTGCGCAGCTGCTGTTGATCTCAGCTTCATAGAGCACCATTCATCTATTACGAAGATGCCGGCAAGCCAATTTCGCAGAACTCTCGACATAGTACGTTCAGGTGATTATTCGTCGCGTTGGAAGTGGTCTCTAATTATTTGACAGAATACAACAGGAACTTTTATAACGGCGAAAATATGGCTTCAACATGTGGAGACGATGGTCAAGAAGAGTGATGTGAAACCGAACGGCGTAAACGGGTCACATTCGTCAACGGCAATACCACCGACGGGCAAAGAAATAAATATCTCATTGACAATTATCGGCTCAGAGGCTGGGGACTTTGGAGTCGCCAGCAACCCAGACTATGCAGCAAGCAAAGCTGCAGTCCAATTCGGTCTCGTCTTATCTCTAGCCCCAGACGCTGCTCGCGTCCACCCATCAGCGAGAGTCAACTCTATCTCCCCTGGAGCAGTAGACACCAAGAGATTCAGTGCAGAGTGCGCAGACGACAGCTCTGGTGCACTTAGGTGGATCGAGTCTGAGGCTACGGTTGCTCAGAAGAAGGCGGTAGATGTAGAGGGCATAGCGAAGATGTGTTTGGTTCTGGCGAGTGAGAAGTGGTCCCCTTCAGTTACTGGTCAAAATGTGAGGTTGAATGGCGGGAAGAGCGGGAAGCTTTTCTGGAATCAGGATGGTGATGCTTTGTGGTGATGATTCATAGCCAGATAGATTTATGTTTACATTGAGAAACTTTCACAGAAAGAGTTAGTGACAGTCCGAAGGAATGACACACCATCGCAGTCAATTATTTGGACCCAATAGCTGATCCTGAAAGCCTATCAAGCGTCTCCATGTACAAGTCAGATTGGACGCGAGTCAAGTGGCACAAGAGAGTCGCGCACAGTCATAGAGCAAACGACATAGCAGATTCATTCCCAAGACTTCGTTACTGGATCTATGCGCTGACCGTCCTTGCCTTCCAAGCCTTCGCTACATCTGTCATACACTCAAACGTGATCTCCCCCTCAGCAGCGCTATCAGCTTTGGCTTTGAGTTTGGCGATAAATTTGTCAATCATCCCAATGACATGAGATCTGCCAGCGCACTCAGGATGCAGAATAAGCGGGAAGATAGATCCGTATCCAGCACCAGGACCCTCATCTACAAAACTCTCATTCTCCCACAGCCATTCGAAACGGTCCAGCCACATCTTCTCGATAATGTCCGTACTCACGTAGCCTTGGGTTGTTGCTGAATGTGGGTAGTAGCATAGAGGGGTAGCGTCTTCAGTGTACCAACTACCTGGAATCTCAACAACAGACGTTTCCGCCTCCTGTGATCCTGGCGCGGGTTGCTCCGTCAAGGTTATTGGTTTCATCCACGTGCTCGCAGGCTGATCATAGTTTGGGATTGCCGGCTGGCCCTCCGCAAAGGTCTTAGGGAGGAAGTAAGGCAGACTGTCGTGAGAATTGAGGCTAGCGTCGTAGAGAAACCCGTGTTCCTCCAGCAGGCGGACTGTTGACTCCCTGATCTCGTATAGGGGTGCTCGGTATCCAACAGGTTTCTTCCCTTGGCAGAGCGAAGTGGCTAGCTCTATGCACTTCACCAGTATGTCCTTTTCCTGCTGCTCCGACAGCGAGTATGCGCCCTCGTGACTGTATCCATGCAGGCCAATCTCAGCGCCGCTCGCAACAATGGCCTGGGTCTGCCGGGGGTAGCTTTCCATCGAGTGACCTGGAATGAACCAAGAAACTTGCTGCGAAATGCCGTGCTTGCTGAACACCCTCAATAATCTATCGACACCCACGTTACCGCCAAAGTGAGCAGCTGAGTAGTCTGCCAGTTTGTTCTCTGGGACATGACCTGTTCCGATCAACCCCGAGACCGCGTCAAAGTCAACAGAGAGACAAATTCTCATTCTTCGACGTTTCTGAGGAGGACTGGTGGAGGTTGGTAAGGCCACTCTATGAGTCAAAGACTCGCTGACGTCTTTGGTCTGAAGTTCATCCTGTGCTTCTCTCCAGAGTAAACGACCCTCCTGGCCTCCATCGACAGATATACACTGGCCCGTGATGTGCCCCGCAGCCCTATGAGATGCCAAAAACGCCATACAGCGAGCTGCATCACTGGGCTCAGCAATCTTGCGGAGAGCGACAGTCGCTTCTGCCTCAGTCCATCTCTCCTTCGGGTCGTCCAGTCGATCTCCAATCAATGGAGTGTTGATCCATCCAGGCGCCACAGCGTTGATACGTCCTTTGGGATTGAGCTTCACGATCTCGTTCTTGACGGTTTTGACAAGGCCATATTGAAGTCCTGCTTTGCCCGACGCATATTCAGAGTGGCCCGCCTGCCCAAAGACACCTGTTTCGGAGCCAGTGACAACAATGGCGACGTTGTCTAGCTCTTTGCCAGATTCCTCTTGTGCTTGCTTTACTGAGCGAAGGAAGTGTTTGATGGTGAGAAAGGTTCCTCGGACATTGACGGAGTAGACAGCATCCCATTTCTCTGTGTCGATTTCCCAGATTGATGGGTGACTACTCTCGTCTGTAATGCCAGCGTTGGCGATGAGAACTTGGACTGGGCCAAACTTGTTGCTGGCTTCTTCAAAGGCTTGCGCAATGGATGATTCGGTCCTCAAGTCACCCGAAACATGATGTAGCCTTGTCTTCTGCTCCTCAGAAATTGATAGGGCTTCGATATCCAGCGGGTTTCTATCAAAAGACGTGACTCGGCACCCGTTGGCTGGTCGTAAATATTAGCCAGAGTAAAGGAGTCGGTGCTCGCTGAAGAACAACTGACCAAGAAATTCCTTGACAACAGCTCCGCCGACCCCTCCGGCCGCTCCCGTGGCAAACACATGGCAACTCTCGAGGCCAAGAAACGTTGATGATGAGTCCTGGAAAGACATTTTCAGGGCGTAGTATTGCCGACAGGCGAGTAGTCAATTTGGTGCTCCGTTTACTGGCCAAGTCCCTTCCAAGAGAGTGCTCAAGGTCTAGAGATCCGGAGGGGAGAGAAATGAATATACCTGCTCAGTTACGTCAGGTCTTCTCTACATCCACTACCCTTTTCTGTTGCAACCTGATCAAGCTTCGACGTTAGTAGCCTGATGAGGAAAGACGGGGCGGCTAAGATCTACCCTTGGGGTCGTTGTATCAACCACTGGCCCATCGTTGGACTTCCCGCGCCGACCTGGCATTGGGGATCATTTCGCCGGGACGCATGGTTCGACATGTCGGCAATAGATAAGGCCAATCCTATATTAGTAATTCCTGGCTAGATTTAGTTTTAGAGACATGGTAGCATAGACATCAGAGACCTAGACCGTGATATGTGCCTGCAATCTTGAGGCTGTTTATCGCTATTATTGTACCCCTGCCCGACTCGTGGATTGGCGTCGTAATAACGCGATAGATAAGGCCATGTCTTGAATAGCCTTCGAGTTTCCCATAAGAGTTCTAGAAGTGGACTTCTTGTATATAAGTGCTTTTCAACTCATCATTCTCAATTGAGTCTGTCATTTTATAAACATCGATTACAATGGAAGAAAACAAATCTCCCGAAAAACACCCTGACAGCACGGCCACCTCAGACAACCACGATGGCTGCTCCGTCGTCGCAGAGCACACCCAAGAGGTACCAGTGAGCTTCGGGCTCTTGTCCCTCACGGGTCTAGGCATCATCATCGGGGTCGTCTGGCCTGCTTCCGGTGGTTCAATCCAAGTTGCAATCTTCAATGGCGGATCCCCAGGTATGTTGCAGATTACCCACGCTTTAAGAGTCATAGCAACTGATCTAGATATAGGTGTCCTATACGAGTTCATCGTCGTATCCATCTTCTACTTCTTCGTCGCCGCATCCCTCGCCGCATCCCTCGCCGCATCCCTCGCCGAACTTGCCAGCGCCATGCCCTCTAGCGCAGGCGTATACTACTGGGCCTCTGTAACCCCAGGCAAACGATATGGTCGTGTCGTTGGCTTCTTCGCCGGCTGGTGGAATTATCTTGGCTGGATTTGCGCTGGTGCAAGTATGGCTGCGATATGGAGCAATAGCATCATCCAGATCTATGCATTGAAACATCCCGATTACATCGTGAAAGAAGTACACGTCTTTGTGATCTTTGTTATCTCCACATGGCTCGCCTGCTTCTCAGTCTGTTTCGCTGGTCGGGCAATGCCTCTTCTCAACCAGTTCGGCATCTACTGGCTCCTGATCGGCCTGCTCATTACGATAGTGGTTCTTGCAGCTGTACCTCTTCGAAGTGGGGGAAGCGGCTATGCAACTTCGTCTTTCGTATGGCTGGAGTGGCAAGCAGACCTCAGATACCCCAACATCATCGTATTCATTTGCGGCATGTTGAACGGCGCTTACAGCGTCGGTTGTCCTGCGGCTGTAAGTCATCTAGCTGAGGAAATACCCCGCCCGCAGAGAAATGTGCCTCTTGCGATGGGACTCCAGGTCATTACGGGCTTCATCACGGGCTTCTCGTATCTGATCGCTCTCATGTACTCCATTCATAGCTATGATAGGATCTTCGCGAGCCAATTTCCGCTTGCCGAGATTTACCTCCAAGCTACTGGATCAGCTGATGGGACGATTTGCCTTCTCGTTCTCATGCAGACATGCATTGGACTAACCATCATCGGTCTTTACATCACATCTGGACGAACCTTGTGGACATTGAGCCGCGATGGGGCAACGCCATGGCCATCAGTCTTTTCCAAATTCAACCTCAAGTTCGATGCCCCCATAAATGCAACCATAGCCTCTGCTGTGCTCGTCACCTTGATGGGGTGCATTTACGTCGCAAGCAAAACAGCATTCAACGCTATTATCGGGTCCTTCGTGCTTATGTCTTCGTCGGCATATACAGCAGCGATCCTGCCTCACCTTCTTGCAGGGCGAAGAAATGTCGTATATGGACCGATACGAATGGGCAGAAAGCTGGGGCTCGTGGTCAACGCGATTGCCAGCGCGTATATGGTGATTGCTTTTGTGATTTACTGCTTGCCCTTTTCCTTGCCTGTTACTGCTCAGAATATGAACTATGCTTGTCTAGTTTGGGGTGGTTCAACCTTGCTGCTGGGTATCTACTGGTTGTGGAAGGGGAGGCATGGGTATACAGGACCCATCAGGGAGCCTGAGGGAGATCAGTAAGTGGTCTTGGACACCATGATATTAATACCGGAACCCATAATGGAAAGTGGTTGTTTAGAGTAAAGACTTTGCGTAACCACAAGACAATAACGAGAGAATCTTTGTTTCCATTGCCCTGCTCATGAGCGATGCGCTGAACAATGGCTCACTTCCTCTTTACCAAGATCAGTGCAACAGCCATCTTGGCTGCCAAAGCCGTCAACTCAATTGGCTCTCCACTCTCTTCCAACACCTTGCGAACCTTACTCATTAGGATACGAGCGGGATCTTTCTCAGTTCCCACGGCTTTGGGGTTCTCTTTCTGCCAACGACTCAATGAACCGAATGTTCCTACTAATCTCTCTATCCTTTGGATTTGCCTGTCCACGGACTCATCCCCGTTGCCCTGGCTGCTTTCTTTTCTGCCTGAATTAGGGAGGAAGCCATCTTCAGCTGTGAGCACATGGCGGGCAGACGCTTGGTGGTCGTAAAGCTGAGAAGTATCGGGATCATTCCAGGGCATCGGCAGATCGACATAACCGCTTTGAGTGAGATGGGTACCTGCCCTTGAGTAAGGGGCAAGAGCGTCCAGAAACTCATTGAATATGGATTGAAGTTCGGTGTTGTTGTTGAATGAACCTATACGATCTCGATTAACATGTAGCAGCCGCCAGAAAAGGGTTTCTGCATACGCGGTTGTCTGAACACAGTCCATATCGCGACAGTCCCTCCTGGCTTCAACAATTTGGCTGCTGCAGCCCAGAACTTCGGCATATCGAACCAGTGAGCCTCGACACAGTCAGTAAAGGCCGATGGGGTTAGAAAGATGTACATACTGCAGTAGCAGCTGTTATCATATCGACAGACGAATGAGGAATGTCATTGATCTTGTCAATATCCTCTGCTGTGCTCGCCATGTATATGGTTGGAGCACCAGTATGAGTCTTTCCACCAAGTGTAGTAGCTGTTTTGATCATGCTCTCTCCCGGATCAGCGCCGTAAGCTAGATCAAAATGCGGCGCAAGCTTTTGAGTCGCTGTCCCTGGTCCACAGCCGACATCCAACACGCATCCAGTCTCCCCATCGGTAGATCTGTGATAGTTGACAATGAAGTCGACAAGAGCGTCAGTGTATCCAAGTCGTCCCGCAACGTAGTCGGAAGCTTGGTCGGTAGTATAGTTTCGAAAGGTGACATCTCGCGGTTCTAATATCTCTGACGCCATAGTCGATACTGTTGTCAGGATATTTGCTGTTGGTGAAGACCTGTTTTCATGCAATTTCTGCAAGGCGGGGATCGGTTTTATAAGCCTCTCGGGGACGGACATCGGGGCACATAGTAAGCACCGGTCCCGAGTAGATGACGTACCCAAATTGGTGAGACCGCTTCCTCGTTCTGGACGTTTCAGTAATGCGTGATAAGATAATAGTTAAAGGCTGGTAGAGGAGGTGTGCATATGGGATTCTTCGACTAGTTTCCAAGAACGCTTTACGTGTGACTGGGGATCGAAACCTCAGTGCGCGTCGCGCCTGAGCAGCCACCAATCTCCATCCCATCAGCTGACTGTCCACGATAACAAGAGCAGGGCTTATCTTGACTACGAAATACGAAACTAATTCGTTATATCCGTAAAATAAGATTAACAAGGTTAATATTATAACTATCGCTAGTAAATAGGCTATTGTGCCGCTAACTGACGCTATTCAATTCTGTAACCGAATGTCGCTTTAATCATCAATAGCCTCAAGCCATTTTCAGCTCTAGATCCAAAAAGAAATGACTTCCTCTCAGGAGACAGCGCCACCAGAAAAACAAATATTTCATAAGAAGAAAAGGCCTCTGTTGTTTCCCTGCTCCAGATCTTTTTCTCTCTCATCCCAATATTGTCAAATCTTTGACGTCCGATCTTTACCATCCGTTTTGCTTTCTGACCTTCATCATGGTCGCCATACGCTCCTTTTTGATCCTGTCCGCTGCAGTTGGCATTGCGTCCGCTGGCAAATGCAAGCCTGAAAGTCGGTCTAGCTCCATCATGTCGGTGGCAAGCAGCACTGTTTCCGCCAGTGCTACCGCCATCGAGTCTACTACTACTCTGGCTGACACGACCATGGAAACGAGCCTTACAGAGACTGCTACCGAGTCTGCCTCCAGCGACACTGCCTCAGCAAGTGCATCAGCCTCAGCCACTCTCATTGAGTCTTCTACTACTCTGGCTGGTACCACTGCGGAAACGAGCCTTGCGGAGTCTACTGCTTCCAGTGCCACCTCTGCCGATGCCAGTACAACCGAGTCGAAGGCCACTACTTTCCTCACTTCTTTCACCACTTCGAACGCAGACACCACTACCGAAGCTGCAACCACTACTACAGCTGCTCCCGGCCCTGTCGTATCCTGCCCATCGGAGGTAGGCCAGTGCCTTGGCACCATGGAGATTCAATGTGACGTGCTGCTTGGAGGATTAAGCAGCCCTAGCGTTGTCGCTGATATGAACGAATGTGCTCAGCAATGTAATTCCGACACTTCTTGCCGAGCCTTCACATATAACGGGAACACGCATGAATGCTTCATTGTCACTACCCAAGAAATCCTTGCCGTCGATATTGGTGGATGGGTATCTGGCATCAAGGGAACGTGCGGTGACACCTCCGAGTCCAGCAGCACCGTCTTTACATCCACCGCCGACACCACGACTACCGAAGCGGCGACGACGACAACTACGCTGGCACCCGTGCATCCTACCTGTCCCTCGACGGTCAAGCAATGTGCCGGTGACTCGGCGGTGTTGTGTGATGTCCAGCTCAATGATTTGACATTCCAAGGTTTCTCCGTGAACATTCTTGAGTGCGCCTCATTCTGCGACGAAGATGACGAGTGCGCCGGTTTCTCCCGTATCCGCTCGACCGGAGGATGTTTCAAGGCCCTTACTGCCATTGCCAGCGTCACCAAAACTGACGGACCGGGATGGGACAGTGGTATCAAGTTTACCTGTGGACAAGACACTGAGCCCACAACTACGGCCTTCACATCCACTGCCGAGACCACTACAACCGAGGCGGCTACTACGACGACTGCTGCAGCACCGCCGGTGGACAACTGTCCTCCTGAGACTGGCTTCTGTATGGGCACATCGGAAATCCAATGCGACGTTGTTCTAGATGGTCTGACCCTTGCTGGGGGCGGCAGTATCGCGCAGTGTGCTCAGCTCTGTGCGGTGGATGTAACATGCACTGGCTTTTCCCGCAGACGGGACGATGGTGCGTGTTTCACCACTACCTATGAGTCTATTACCTCAACTGCGGAAGAGGGATGGGACAGCGGTATCTCGTACTCTTGCGCCGCTTAGATGCCGCAAGGGCAGAAATTCACCGTGATCGACTATTTGGCTAGTTGTCTTAGTGGTTGGGGGAGTTTGGAATCGACTCGGGGGCGGCATCGATCGGAACACCACCGAGGGCTCGGGTTCGATACAATCCTGGGGCATAATTGTAATATTCTTGAACATTATTATATTTGCATTACCCTTTAGGTGATGTTTAAACATACTGAAATAGTTGGTACCTTTTTCCTCTCCCCTGATAAGTTTCGTATAAAGCCATGTCTAAGCGAAGATTGTCCCAAAGGGCTGGATAAAGCCATATCAGTTTTCCAAGACTTTAGCCAAGCATCCAGACTATCGTCTAGGAGCCTTCATTCTCACTGTAACGAAAGAGGATGGTATGCTGGCAACCATTCCCAAGATCTGGCAAAGGCACTGTGTAGTGTTCATATGTACTAAGCGGCGTTTAAGCCGGTAGCCCGGATCAAGGCTGAGAAGGCATTAGCGCTGATCGGATCCCCCACAATGTCGTAGTCTCTTAGCATCACTTCGGGTTCGTAAACGAAGTTACGAAAACATGGATTCCAATCTCCGCAAACTGTGTCGAGATGCTGACTCGGACAGGCAACGCCCAAACTCAAAAGATCGACTAAGCCGGGGTGTAATGCCTTCGATCCTATCACAACGCCATTGTCATCCGGGGTTTTAAGGGGAAGTTCACGCTAGAGACAAGAATCTTGCAGGAGAGCGCAGGTTCGCGTAAACCCGGAACTCTCCACATTCCGATCCAAGTGGCTTATTAGCCATCCACGCATTGGTTGGGTGGAATGCCCCGCTAGATCAAAATTACCCATGCTATGTGGGTACGGGGAAGACGGCATTCATGATATACTGGCGTTGGTTTCTCGTGCATGTATCTGTTAAATAGATGAGCTTGTCTTGTTCTGATTGTGGCTGCTTACATTGGCTATTCCCTTACAGACTAAAAGTGCTGTAAGATGGCACTCTCCGGCCCCTTAAGTGTCCTGTCTGCTTTCAGTGGTAACAGAGGTCTCTGTCTGCTATAAAAGCGGGGATGTCGACCCTGAATGCGACACAGAGTTACCTCTCCGGCTCCCTAACTACTTGCACTGCTGCTGCATTGCGCCAAAGCCCAAGATGGCAAGCGGCTCAGGCAATGAGACTAGGTCTCAAGGGCCCGATATCCTACGCCTGAACATATGCCTTCTCGTATTCTCATCTCTTATCATGACGGCGCGTCTGTACGCTCGTTGCTTCATGACCAGGGCTTTTGGAATTGATGACTTTTTGGCATTAGTGGGCTTCGTGAGACTCCCCGCGAACCTTTCCCCAGTTCATCACCGTTGACATGCGTATGGTTTAGGCATTGACTGTCGCTATTTCCGCCATCGAGATTGCCCAAGTACAAAACGGATCGGGGTCTACGATGAGTACACTCACTCCCGCACAGCTAAAAACTTTCTTCACTGTACGCGCCGCTTTCATACACACACGGCCTATTCATTTCTTGTTCCAGGCTAATGGAGAAAAACCAAGATTCTACCTGTTGAACAAATGCTGTTTTTCCCGGCGCTCTGCTTCATTCGCCTGTCAATTCTGGCTTTCATTCCCCGTCTTTGCCGAGACCGTACGTGTTCTATCCTCTGCACTGCTGGTACAAACTGACAGTTAGCCTGCCGATAGGTCCATTCATGCGATGGATATGGGGCATCGGCGCTATTATCGTTTTAGTCACTTTGGCAGCATTACTCTTCTTCCTCCTGGAGTGTCAACCGATCTCGTACGTGTATCAGATTCTATCAGTCTGTTCAGTTCGTCATCTAATACTACCTCAGGGACCTGTTTGATCGCATGAAGCCCGACAGACATTGTGTCAGCCAAACAGCCGAGGCTCATTTGCTTTGGGCGCATGCTTTCATCGGGATTTTCATTGACGCCGCACTATTTGGACTGCCAATCTGGGTCATTTACAAAAACATGAGGTTTGGTTCTCAGGCTATAAAAGTCATCCTGGTCTTTTGTGTTGGCTTAGTTGCCATCGTGGTTGGCATTATTCGACTTGGCTTCATGATGACTACAGACTTTGGCGTTGACACGTTAGTTACCTGCCTTGGCTCCTTTGCTCCCACTGACACTTTCATTACAGGACTTACAAGATGGGTCGAGTTGCCATTTGGGTATCGATTGAAATTCACGTTGGACTCTGGTGTGGCAGCTTCCCTGCTCTTCAGCCCCTGATTCGCCTCGTTTCCTACCAGGTCGGTCTCCGAAGTCACCTGTATAGTACAGACAAGACGCCAGCTCGAGGAACTCGGACCGGAACTAGGCATGGTGCAAGTCAATATATTAGGCAGTCTCATGTTGGTGACACTGACCCTGGGAGTGACGGGGCGAGTGCAAGAGCTATCGTCACAGGCGGTAGCGCGACGACAGAATCTGTGGAGCTTGTACATGTGGATAAGAAAGGCATCAATGTGAAGACTGACGTAACGGTGAGGATAGAAGATCAGGTTTACTCACGAGATAGGGGCAAAATGGAAACGACTTGGGATGCAGTTTGATGTGAGTAGTACCTAGAGTATTATACTTTTATTCAAAATAATATTTATAGAGATTTATATACTATAGTATATATACAATTTTCAAGGCCAAACGTTTCATATTCTAATAGAACTTCCTCACATGTGTATGGTGGACCTGACTATTCAGTTCTGCCTCCAACGCTCAGACTTCCCGGATGCTCATGGTCATACGCTCATAAGTATCAGGCGTATCACTACCTCCAATTTGCCAGGTATGACCAAACACCCGAACACCGATAGAATTCAAGCTCCAAGTACCTGTAGTAGGTATACACGTCGGACGCGTACTAGCAGATCCGCTCGATACACAAGACATCGCCGGGACCGAACATTCAATACCAAAGGGACCAGACACCTCGCAGGTCAGGAAAGCCGTCTGCAAGGGAGTCTCGCTATGGCAGGTCGAAACAGTTGCAGGCTTGTTGAGTTCCTGGTTCGTCGTACCATAGTATCCACAGAGGAACCAGCCGAGGTCATTCACGATCCTGCCTTGAGAGTCGATGGACCATAGTCGCGCAGAGGGATTGTCGTCTTCGGTGGCGGGGTCGAATACAGCGACGGCGCCGCCGCGGTTGTAGGTTTCCAGACTTCTGCCTGCGACGGCGTTCGAGCCGGAAGCGAACATTGTGAAGGTAGGGATGGCTGCGGATGAGGTTGTCTCAGCGACAGTTGTGGTGGCATCGGTAGTGGTTGGCTCAGCAGTTGTAGTCTCTGTAGTCAAGTCCGTGGTTGAGGCTGCAGACGTCTCAACGGTGATGGTTGAATCCGATGTTTCGGCCGAGGAAGCAGATGTCTCGGTAGACGACTCAACTACCGTGGAGGAAGTGGCGCCTTCATCTTCACTTGTCGTTGCAAGAGAAGTGACCAATGAAGTCTCGGTGGAAGCATCTGAAGTGATGACAGTGGATATGGTAGCGGCAGAAGTGGCAGCAGAAGTTGTTGTGGCTGAGACTAATTTGATCTCAGTACGCAATCAATTAAACATACCACCAATAAATACTCACGACGCTTGCAAGGGCTTGCGACAGCAGAGCCAATGGCCAATATGCCCATGACCAGCCGCAAATGAATGACACGCATTGTAGCAGATAAAGAGTGACTAAAGTGAGTACAAGAGAAGGAATGCGGAATAGAAAAGTCGACGTATCTCCTCCATCCTTTTATTATCGTGACTTCGGCAATTGGAAAGGAGTCTATAAAAACGTCAACAAGCTAACATGTGCTACAATCGATAGTGATGTTTTTAGTACAACGCCAGACCCAAGTTGACGGTTTAGCTAAACGAATTCAGCATACAAATCCCCTGGGCGTTGAGAATGCGATTGTTTAATTGGCTGCATTAGTGCCGTCAGTGGCTGCAATTTCCCGGCTTTAGTAGAAAAAACGTTGATTGAGGAACAGAGTAAAAAATGCTAATGTGTTATTTTGACCGAGTGGCTGAGATCTATCGTGCGGGATATCGAACTCGCCAACCAAACGAAATGAATCTGCCCAACAGAGGGAAAAAGCTAATGTGTTATTTTTGCCGAGTGGCTCAGATTATCTTGAGTGAGTGTCAAAGGCCGCACAGCTGATGGCTCACATCACGCGCTTCGTACGCACGCCAACTCTGTCAAGTGTTTCTGCAGTGGCGGGTGCCCTCAAGTCTTGCTAGTCGATGATGCCTCGATTGATCTTGTCTGTCAGCTATCAGGCCAGATCCCGCACGACAGTACTCAATGAGGCTGAAGCATAAACTTATCGCCGTGCCAAAAGCTTACTTACTTCACGGGTATATATTGCCTGACTCTGGCCCGATGTCAGTCCAAGCTGCTTCTATAAATTCCACTTCTAAACTTAACTGAGACTCTGCATCGACAATCGAGATGCATATCCCATCTCTACTCTTCTCCATCCTTGGAGTAGTCTCCATTGCTTCAGCATTCCCCAGCCAAATCTCAAATCCAGAGCGGCCATTTCCTCGCCCTGCATCGCAGAAACTTGATGCAAATGCAGATAAAGACAGTCTTCGGTACCAGCCAGCCTTCTACTTTGGCAAGAGGATTTGTAATCTCGCTGCAGCTGTCGATGAGAATGGTGCCGTAAACACCGGTATACCCAATGGTACCCCTTGCCGTCCGAGATCTGGACTAGCCAGTGCAAAGGTCTACACGAGGAAGCGCTGCAACAACGGTTGGTGCGCTTACATGTAAGTCCCAACGTCTGATACCCGCACGTCCAAACTGACAGGATCAAGGTATGACTACTATGTTAGAGGGAGTGATTTAGTTTGTCGCCTCAATCTCAACAGACCCAACTGGGAAAACATAGTGGTATTTGTCAAAAACAACACCATCCAGCACGTTGCAGCTTCAGCAAACGGAGAATACATTCGCAGGGACAAACCCCACCTACACGAGACCCATCCTCTGATGGTAAAGCAAGGTCCTGTTTCCCTGCCGGCTTGTGTCTTTCGGTTTGCCAACAAGAAGCACGTGGAAAACGTTAGGAAGGATGTTGGGGAATGGGTTATCGCAGATCTAGTTGGTTGGGATGGATCCCCTACACCTGAGCTGAGGAAGAAGTTGTCAATTCAGGACCTTGGACATTTCCATTTGGCGGATGCTCACTTTGCGGAGACTTTGGAAGAGGCAGCTGGGGAACATGTTCCTGGATTTGATTGTGGGAGTGGTGAAACGAAGGATGCACACAAGGAAAAGCAGAAGGAGAAAGTGAAGAGCAAGGACAAGCTTGAAGTGGAAAAGAAGGACCAAAAGATTGAGAGTGGTAAGGAGAAGGAGGAGGATAAGAAATTCAACATCAAGGAGGACAAGAAGGAGGACGAGAAGGGGGATGAGAAGAAGAAATTTGACATTAAGGAGAAGGAGGAGGAGAAATTTAATAGTAAGGAGAATGTAAAGGACATGGAGGACAAGGAGGACAAGAAGGAGGATAAGAAGGACGAGAAGAAGTAATTTGACATCAAGAAGCCAAAGGATGAGGGGAAATAGATTATACTGATATTTTTATCTATAGTCGAATACCCTGCATTCGAGGATTGGTCAACAGATCCCAGGTCATCACACAAGATAGACCTGTCTTGACTGGCCAATATATGCAATCAAGGTCTCTATATTTCTGCAAAGCTTTGTAATTACTATGAAAAGCATACGCACGTGCTGCTTTATGCCAAAACGAAACCTACCCAGAAGACTATGACAATAGACATCAATAGAGTAAGGACAAAGATCCTGTCTCCAACACCACGATCGGTAAAACCATCTACTGTACATGCCACTTCCCCGATTTGATGATTCATGGCGAGACTCAATTCAATGTGAGAGGCGCGTGATGTGAGCCATCAGCTGTGGGGTCTATCAACTCAATTCAACAGACCGCTTCAAGTCTTGGCTGATCACGATTTCACATTCATCGGTTGTCGCCGAGTCTTCCCCCGCATTCTCACTCCACTCCTCATTCGTGGAAACATCTCCCCTTGTCCAATCTTAACACTAACCTAATCCCCATCAGGTAATCCGATCATCCCATCACGTTAGGCTTATAAGTGACTTTGTGACTTCGCATTACTATGTCTGGAAACACGTTCAGTGAGGGGAAGGTGGTCTTTTGCGTCACGTTCTACATCAGCTGAGGATGTTATAAAAGCACTGTTTCTTCACGGTATAATCCCTCTCTTCTTCCCATCACTATTGTTGGTGCTTGACTTTAACTTCCATCATGTCAATGAAAGCAGTGCGTTTCCACGGGCAGCAAGATGTCCGGCTAGAGGACATACCCCTCCCCTCTCTCGACTCAAACTCGGTCCGCATTGCACCTAAATTCTGCGGAATCTGCGGGACGGACGTCCACGAGTATCTTGGTGGCAATAATCTCATTCCCAAGCCTGGCACCCCGCACGGAATCACCGGGGAGACATCGCCCCTCACTTTGGGTCATGAGTTCAGTGGCATTGTTGAGGAAGTGGGGAGTAACGTTACGCGCCTCCAGAAGGGAGATCGCGTTTGTGTTCAGCCGATTATCTACGATAATGAATGCCGTTCCTGCAAGCGCGGGCTGGTCAATTGTTGTGATAAGAATGGATTCATTGGTTTGAGCGGTTGGGGAGGCGGTCTCTGTGAAACTACAGTTGTTCCGCAGGATGCTGTGAAGAAGTTGCCTGACAATGTTTCTCTCGAGGTTGGAGCTCTTGTTGAACCGCTTGCTGTTGGATGGCACGCGATCAAGATATCACCCTATCAAGAAGGTGATTCAGCCTTTGTGGTTGGCGGTGGACCGATTGGGCTGGCTGTTGTTCAGGCGTTAATTGGCAGAGGGTGCAAGAACATTATTCTCAGCGAGGTCAGCTCGAAGCGTCGAGAGTTTGCAAGGAAATTTGGCGCTCATCATGTGTTCGACCCCACCAAAGACGATATCGTGGCTGAAGTCAAGAAATTGACGGACGGTTTGGGCGCAGACGTCGGTTTCGACGCCGCTGGCTCACAGCATGCCATCGATGCAGCATTCGATTGCCTAAAGGCCAGAGCAGTGCTCGTCAACATCGCTGTTTGGGAAAAGAGGGCGCAATTGAACATGAATCAGATTGTGTTCCGTGAACGATCCTACGTTGGATGGTAAGTTCTCTGTCGTCATTGAAGCAATTCTAACTTTGATTAGCGCCACATATGCTCTTGGTGACTTCGAAGAGGTCATTGAAGCGCTGTCGAATGGTAAGATTACGCCTCAAGGGATGATTACAAAGGTTATTAAGATGGATAAGGTTGTTGAGGAAGGGTTCCAGACGCTTATCAATGATAAGGATAACCATGTTAAGATTTTGGTTGATGTTAGTGCTGGTGTATAAAGAACGGAGATGGGCCGTTATAAAGTATGTGGATTAGTTGGCGAGGAATTGAGTCTGAATTCCGATTACCATCTGTATCTAGCCCCAACTGGGTCCGTTCGCCATTCCACCGTACAGATCTATCCCGAGATCTCCCAGCATCCAATCCATATACCCATCTGGACTCGTCATGTCGAGCATATCGGATGAACCTGTAGTTTCTTGCTGTATTTCAGCCTGCACGGGCGTGGTATCCAGTCTAGCCATTCTTCCATTAAGATGAAAATCCGGATCCAGCTGTTGCATCTCCCTCACATAACGAGCCTTAACCATGAGTCTCTGAATCGGCCTCCAGAGGTTCCCTCTCTTACCTCTTTCATTCATATTCCACCGATTATGAACCGTGTTGATAAACTCCCATGCTCGATCACAATCCGCAGAAGCTGGACGGGAGCAGATCTCGGACAGTACAAAGATGACTGCATGCCACTGGATATGCGCTTTAGAGTGCCACGTCCACTTTGAGATACTACTGTTTGTCATGATAAAACTTGAAAGGTCAAGCACTTCCATCGAGGTGGAAAACAGTCGATCTCGAATGATCGTCGAGGTGTATGCTTCCCTTTGC
This sequence comes from Fusarium phyllophilum, assembly GCA_013396025.1. Classification (NCBI taxonomy): domain Eukaryota; kingdom Fungi; phylum Ascomycota; class Sordariomycetes; order Hypocreales; family Nectriaceae; genus Fusarium; species Fusarium phyllophilum. Next base: position 29,367 of record JAAOAQ010000484.1, read on the forward strand.
TTCCTTGGGAAGTCAACGATGAGCCCCGTGCGGGCAACGATGAGTCGGGCGACTTTCGTTGTGAACAGCATGAACGGCACGGATTCGTCGCAGTAACGCAGATAGCGCTCCTCTAATCGGCTCTTGAGTTCTTGAACGATTAGTTCACCATCAGCTCGTGCGGCAATGGCTGTTGAGCTTGGAATTGGCGATGCATATCCGACCTTCCAGCCAGCTTTCGTCATCTCGCAACGGATTAGACAGAACGTCATCTGAGTATATCCTTCATGCTCTTTAGGAGCTTCTGTCATGTGAGGTGTGATGTCGCTATCGTTGATGTTGAGAGGAAGCTTTGTGTCAAACATGTCGCCTCGTACTATCGGTTCGTATCCGTGAAACTCAGAGGAGCGCATGTCTAGTAGACAGATATGCCACCATAACCGTCGCCTGAGTTCAGTATCGAATGGTTTGAGACCAAAGGTTGTGCCGTCACGATGCAAACCCATAGCTTGGGCGATGTGAAAAATCAGCGATGTCAAAGACCATGTAGTTCTAGAGTCGTCTTCATTCCGTAGGCCAGATAGGAACAGGACAGCGGCCTGGAGAAGAACGAGGCTTTGTGCGTTCAGCAAGTTTGCGCGCGCCATAGCTTGCTCGACAGCAAAGCGAAACTTGTTCAGTGAGGTAGAACGTGACTCCCCCAGGATGCTTACGCACTGGCCTTCATCCATACTGATAACTGACGAGTAGTATATGGCAAATAGCAAGGCTTCTGACTCTCTATCCAATGTATCGAGCGAGACAATGGAGTCCCAAAACCACTGTTCTGTGGTGGGCATATGGAAAATATGCACCACTGGAAGGACATTCTCGATGAAGATGTTTAAGAGAGTGACTGATAGGTGCATAGGTGGATGGTAGCTAAGAAGGGACTGGCAGAGGGAACGAAATCCTAGAACTGAAGCGCTTGTTCCAAGAGGTGAGGCCACTTCTGATATGAGCCCAGATTCATCAGCAGGGTTGTCAATGTCGTCTTCAGACGGAGGGTCATGTAGCATGTCGCGCAATTCTTCGATCTGAGAAGAAGTCAGGCTAACAAGCGCACCAAATAATGGCTCTGGAGTACTCACTTCGTTTCCGAGGTTGGCCCATAGAATGTTACTGACGTAGTAACTCTTGCTGTCATCTATCATCAGACGACCCAGTTGCTGGTCGATGGAAACATCAGGAGCAACCGTGCCATCTCCCGACCGGTTATTCCTCACACCACCTGGAGGGCATTCAACATCTTCACCATCTGTACCACTGCCAGATGGATTGGCTGTGGCATCGACCTGACTAGTGAGTTGCTTGATGATGTTTTCCAATTTCTGGAGGCGATCGACAAGACGAGTATCCAGGGTTCGAGTAGACCTTTTAGCAGCTCTACCACGACCAGCCGGATATGAGCAATCATTGTTGGCGCGGAGGCAGTTTAAACAGGGCTTTTGACGATCACATTTCACTTTCCGCTGGCGGCAAAAGGTACAGCTTCGGAGATGAAGTGGATTAGACGGAGTTGATGGAGTTGGGACGGGAGAGTCTGAGCTCGTTTTTGCAGTTGCGGCAGTTGATGAAGTTGCCGGAGCCCTCGTAGGGGAGCTCGCTGAGATTGCGGATGCCATTTTTTGCCCTTGGATCGTTGAGAGAAATAGAATGTCAGGGCTAACGTGATGAACCGTCATCTCAGTGCCTGTATCAGCGGTCCCCGTTGTCGATCTTATCTTAGTGGCACGCTAACATCGATAGCACGGACCAGGCGGAGACGGGTAAGCTTATGCGTCCCCGACTTACACTCACATGTCAAAGTTGATCCAATCAGCGAGCAAGTGTACCTTTTCCAGCTTCCGGGCGAGGAGGAGGGCCCGACATGATCGGGCTCGGAATGGAAATGTGCATCATTACGCTTGAAGGAGGTCCGTTGTTTGGTTCATAGTCAGTAGCTGGACTCGGCGCCGGCCACCGCATAAGCATGAGGAGGCAACAGATTTGCAGTATATTACCCGACGAGAGAAAAGTGAAATGGAATAAAAGGCTGGATAAGACCAGTAGATTCTTAGGTTCATTTCTCACTTGAAGAACTTTCAGCTAGTTACTGTTACCATCATGAGTGACCAAGTTACCATATCAGCCGACATGGCCTCGGATCGAGAAGACCAGAAACCTACGATGGATGATCAATACCCAAACCATCTCGTAACCTTTGACGGTCCAGATGACCCTTACAACCCGATGAACTGGCCCTTCCGCAAGAAGTTCATTACCACCATCTCTTATGGTCTCACGACCTGCTGGATCACTTTAGCCTCTGCCATTTTCGCTGCTGCCATTGAACCTGTTTCTGCAGAGTTCAACGTCGACACTGAGGCATCCGCTGCAGCCACGAGTTTGCTTATTTTTGGTTTCGGTCTTGGGCCTTTGGTTTGGGGGCCGTTGAGTGAACTTTACGGTCGGAAGTGGCTCATCCTCATCGTAAGTTCACATTCCTTTCTGCAGAAGATGACTGACCAAAACAGCCATACTTCATCGCCGCTGTATTCTCATTCGGTACAGCCACAGCACAAGATATCCAAACCATTCTTATTACGCGTTTATTCTCCGGTCTTTTCGGCAGTGCGCCTGTTACGATTACCGGAGGTGTTATGGCGGATATATGGGCCCCTCACCAACTTGGTAATGCGATCGTCGCTTACGGAGTTACTATTGTTGGAGGTCCGACACTGGGCCCTATAATCGGCGGAGCGCTTTGCTCGAGCAGTCTAGGCTGGAGGTGGACTGAGTACCTGACTGGTATTGTTATGATGGCCCAGCTTGGGATTGATCTTTTGGTGATTGATGAGAGCTATGCACCTATTCTGTTGGCTAGGAAAGCTCATAAGCTGAGACTGCATACGCAAGATTGGGCACTGCATGCTAAGGTAGGTCCGACACTGGAGTGAACCTTTCTTAACTGACTGGGCAATAGCACGAAGAATGGGACGTATCCTTCAAAGAACTATATCAGAAGTATTTCATCCGTCCTTTTCAGATGATGGCAACACCAATCTGTTTTCTCATGTCGCTATACGCCTCGTTCGTCTATGGTATGTCTCCCTACAAGCCTCCAGGGCATGACTCATCAGACCTAGGAATTCTCTATGCGAACCTCGAAAGCTTTTCAATCGAGTACCGGGAAGTGCGCCAATGGGGACCAGTCGTTAGCACCCTGCCCTTCATCGCTCTGTTGATCGGCATCCTTTGCGCAGCAGCGGTCAATATCTACAACAACAAATACTATCGCAGGAAGCTTATGGAGAATGGATACAAAGCTGTCCCAGAAGCAAGATTACCTCCGATGATGCTTGGCGGTATTGTCTTTACAGCCGGACAGTTCCTCTTTGCATGTAAGTAGCATTGACTGAGACCATCGATGCGACTTTGGGACTGACGATATTAGGGACTTCATCTCCGGGCATCAACCATTGGCCATCAATCATCGGCATCGCGTTGACAGGCCTTGGCTTCACGACCATCTTCCAATCTGCACTAGGCTATCTCATCGACACGTTCACTCGTTACAGCGCAAGTGCAATTGCAGCCAATACCTTTATGCGATCCATGTTCTCCGGCGCGTTTCCTTTGTTCATCATCCCTATGTATCACAAACTTGGCGTGGACTGGGGAACAACCGTCTTTGGGTGTATCGCTGCGGCGTTGATCCCTGTTCCGTATCTGTTCTTTGTCTGGGGAAAGAGGATTAGAGGTCGGGGCAAGTGGAGCAAGGACAGCGTTTAGCTCTAGAATGCGTGTCTTGCTCTCTGAGCGCGAGCTTGCATGTGCGTTTATACAGCATAATTACTGTGTTGTTATAGACGTAGAGGTTAAAGGTGTATTGGGATACTAACTGGAAAGTTCGAATATTATGCGGACATAGTCAACAGTCAGTACTGCACTTGGCCAGAAACCTTTCAATTGAGTCTTTGTTTGCCATGTTCTTCAGGCCTTAAGCCCACTTCGATGTTCATATATAAACTTTGTTCCTTCAACTTCTTCACCATTTCCCCGTGCTGTTCGTAGTTTCCCACTGAACTTCCTACTGCTCATGTTGAACATGGCATGAGCGCTATACATCTTGCCGAAACATAAATACTCATAAGAACTTGTACTTTGCCGCCACGCAGGGCTTAGCAGACACACCACCAGGCAGCTCCAACACCAGGGAATCCATCACTCAGAGTACCAGGACAATCAGTTTCAAAACCAGCAGTCTCATCGAGCACTCGCTTCAAAGATGGAATTCATTACCATGGCCCGCCACGAGGCAGAAATCCGAGATCGACTCCAAGCACTAGACTACGAAGTTCATACTCTAAAGTTAGGCAGCGGATCTTTGGCCCGCAAGTTTGGCTTGAATGACAACCTCGAATACGATGCGAAGTCTTTCTTATCGGTCTCGGAATCGCTGGAGGAAGGAGAGGTTCTCCAATATCCTTACATTGATTATTGGCCTGCTGCTCGCAAACAAGGTGAGATTCAACGACGAACCAAGGTTTTGGAGAATGGAATTCGTACTATGAAGTGGAATCTTGGGCTTCCGGATACGATGTCCAACCCAGTTTCTTCAGGCTTGGTCGACAAAGCCGACCCTGTCCCGCCTGCAGAGACTTACTGTTTGGCCCCTGAGTTGGAATCACTGCTAGATGAACTTCATAACTCTGGTATGATCGAAAAGAACAAGCGGCTATACTACACCAGCACGGCTGCAGACCCGAAGCAGCAAAGGGAAAACGAAATCATGATGGCTTACCATTTCAGACGACACGAGAATCCTGATATAGCTGGGCCTATTCCTGACCTCAACCCCAAGTTGCGTGCTGGCAGGATCAAGGCCAACCCGCATCCCTCTCTTTCTATCAAGCACTCCATCCTCAAAGATTTTATTCTTGACGCTAACCGAAGTGTCAGGAATGTTGCTTACAGTCTATACCTCCGCCGGGAATACAAGCCAATGTACACATACAACTTCAACGAGCTTGAAGCTGATATGTTCTTCGACTGGCGATGGTTGCGTTCTCTCCAACCAGGAGATGTTCTTGCCGGAGACATAGAGGTTCTTTGCATACGTAACCAAATGATCTGCGATATGATTGACAACAGAGAAGACCCCATCTTTGAGAACCGCGCTGCACTGTGGCCCTCTATTGTCTACGAGCGTTTGAAGCCTGACTTTAGCGAGATTGAGAGATCTGGTTTCCGCGTCTTGGCGTGGCGATTGTGTAAGGTAGATGGAGTTGTGCCCTTGTGGCTGGATCGACGTGGCTTCTGGATTTCTGGTGTACCCGTCCATGAGTAACGATAGAGGTCGGTTGTTTCTTTTGTCCTCGATTTGGTTGAAGATTGGGTAGATAAATAACATCTTCAGATGTTTATCGGGTTTCTTTCTGAAAGCCCCTTCTTTACCATCGGCTTATCACTCACCTTGAATACATAGATATTATATAGAAGGCTTCAAATTTAATTGCGATGATGAGCCTTGACCTGATATTTGGTTCGTATGTTTATTTCTACGGGGCCTGTACATGTAAATACCCTTGTTCCTCTGTCACGAAATAAAAGAGAGCCTTGTCGTCAGATCAATCTGGACTGGGTTAGGCGGTTTCAATTCCGGACGCAATGCCTCACCATCAAGTCAGCGGCCCTTGTAGACCTCTTCCCGTACAACGCCATACACAGGAGTTTCCATCACGGCTTGTTGACCAGACCCACTTGCATTAATCCGACACTGCTGTAACATTGAAATATTAGCTATACCTTAAATGGGAGGAGATGTCTTTCAGCTGAGTGGGTCAGTGTGTAGATGCCCTGTCGTAACCTGGCCTTCTCTCCTAATCCAGAGCCAACATGCATATTTGGAGAACCAACATGCAGAACTTGAAACCTAAAGAGATAAATGCAAGCATGCTACTGAGATTACCTAGAGGTCACTGCCCCCCATTAATTTCTCATGATCCTTTTCTTTCTTGTTTCTTGGCAATTTTGCTTACATGCCAATTGGTGCTTCAACAAGATGTTCTTTGACGCTTTGTTACTCGTCCTCCTTCTAGCGACTAGACCGTTCATAGTCTTCGGGAGCGCCTCTGTTATTAATGCCGGTAACACGCCTGATTATCCTGGGTACAATACACTGGGCTTCGTTCGAAGAACCCCCGCCCGGCCGATCCGACAGCCAAAAGACGCGAAGCAGAAGAACAGCACATCTTTAGACACAAGCTGGGTCAATGCTATCCTCTTCGCGTACACGGGGTGCGTCAATTACTGTCACTCACTATACCCTTAGAGACAATCCCTAATTGTATTGGTCTGCCTGCAGTGAGGAGGAGCTGGGTTCCAAGCAAGGAAACACTTCGGTTTCGGCCAGCATTGAGATTACTTGCGCGACATGCTATATCAAAGGAACCGCTACGACAGAGTTCATATATGACCGCGAATTCAACGTCAGCCGCGCTTTTGGCAATTTTACCAACCAGGTCAGACGCGAGATCGACAGCCTGGCAGACGAAACGGCCGATTACATAGAGAAATACATCGATACGGTGACAAATAATCTGGATGATGGGTTTGACCTGGACGATTTCGACCTACCGCCATTGGACTACAATTTGAATGTTGACATACCCGAGATCCCAGAGTTCCGACTTCAGTTCCAATTTGATGGACTAGAAGTATATATGTTGATCGACACTGTCCTCTCGGCTGGTGCCACCTATACTCTGAACTTATATACTTCTACTACACCCGCCGGTTTCGCCGTTCGAGACAATCTAGAGCTCGGTGTTATCTTTGCTATTGACCTCATCCTATCTGTGGAGGGGGAGATCAACATTAGTAGCGGGTTCCATCTCAGACTCGATGATGGCGTTTTATTTGACATTGCCATCTTCTCCAAAGAGATTTCAAATCTGACCATGTAAGTTTTGCTTGTGTGACTGTTTCTTGGTATGAACTAACAGAAGCGCAATAGAAATGGTGGCGACTTCGAATTCCTGCCAGTCACTCTCGAGAGTGCCGGCGTTGTGTTTAAAGCTGTTCTACGTGTCGGTGTAAAAGCAGGCTTTGAAATAGCATCACCTGAAGTGTCTATCGCCGGGAAGACAATCGCTCATGTTGGCGGAGGTGTTGAAGTAGGAGTATTTGCCAACATTGCCGAATTAATCACTAACGTCACCATTTCCACGGATGAAGACGACGACTGCAGCCTTCGCGTTGAGGAAGTCTATCAACTAGCTGTTGGCGCTGCTGCTGGGGCTTCTATCGCTATTGATGATATGACATGGGGGCCAGTGCCCGAAACTGAGATTCCTGTCTTCTATACGACACTGGGACATGCTTGTGCTAGCCAGCGAAGCAGCGATGCTTCGTTATCCATCACGACATCCCCGGCACTGGAGGTGAGAGGGGAGAACGATGATGAAGATGAGATGGAGACAACAACGATCTCGACCAAAGCGACTTTCGTTGTTGTAGCGTGTCAATCAGAGGGATTAGTCAATTGTCCGATGTCGCTCCAGACAACGTCGAAGTACACCACCACACGGACACATGTTACTGTCATTCCAACCGACAGCGACGCAGAGTTCCCCGAGTCTGCTAGCCATACTGTCACGAGTTTGATTCCATTCGGGAATGGCGCAAAGAAGCTAGTAACAATGTCAGGAGCTCCATCTTCTTATGTTCCGCCAACCACGACACCTTCGGCTAAAGATGGCACGGACGATGATTCAGACGGCGCATCAAATGAGAGGTCTGGCGGGGTTTCTAAAAGTGTCATCATTGGCGTCAGCGTCGGCCTTGGAGTGCCTTTTTTTCTGGGAGGGCTCGCTGTGATTTTGTAAGTGAATATCTTTCATTTTCTTCCGAGAGTAACCTTCAGGTTGCATAGGTAACTATCTGTTCTTGATGGGTCTCAGTTGTTAACGACTTCTTGTTTGCTAGGCTTTTGAGAAAGAAGAGACGCTCTCTCGCTGTAGTATCGCCGGCTCCTGCTGAAACCGTGGAGTCGACACTATCGTCTTCAAAGACTCACGGAATTCTAGTCATGAGCAGAGAGATCCATGATTGATCGTCACAGAGTAAATATACTCAATGTAGCCGATCTTTGTCGATAATTCTGATATCAGGCCTCGAAGCACTGCGGATTAAGTTGTGGCATTGCCAAGAATGTAAACGAGGGTATACAGCAAAAGCCGCCGATCTCCCTGATATCAATAACTAGAATACTGGTCTTCTGGGTTTAAATTCAGCATAAAGCTATCTATTGTTCCTTCGCCAATGACAAAATGAACATATGGAATCGAATAACCTTGTCCGAGTCTGTCATGGACATCTCAAACTCGAAGAGCAGAGTGATTTGTATCCTCGGGACCCGTCTTCTGTCGCCCAATCATGAATATTTTGCCTCAGAATGTATAAGATGTCATGAACAGATAAACTAAAATATCAAAAGTGATTGTTCTCGCGAACTTCCCGGTGTCTCAAGAGACGGACTCGCAAGCCCAGTGTGAGTCCACTCGACGTGCGGCAGAGAACCAGCTCGGGGTCACTGAACTTCCATCACATGTAGAAGCATACAGGATCTTTCCTAAGCCTATGTTGCAGACCTTGTTTGCTGCCATTGGCTTGTGGATCACTGAAGGTTATTTTGACTTGCCTTATATGTTTCTCCATATTGAGTTGACATCTATAAAGGAACTAATTGATCAGGAATGGAAGACTAGACAGACTTACTCTCGCATGTACTGGCTACAGAAGCAGGAGATGGTTGAGAACTTAGAACATCTAATCGTATGTGTCCGGCCAGCGTAGGTGATGAGGAGATGGCAGACAATTATTTCGGGGATCCTTGATATTTATGTGAGGCTAGCCAAAGAATTTGCCAACTGTCAAAGGTAGGATGATGAATCGCCTAAGTTGATACGACGTATGCAAGACGCTGGCATTAGGCTCATCAGCGAATTAAAAATACACAAGTGCTTGGGCAGCTGTAGCACATTTTGTACCAATGAATTCTTGCTCATCAGAGAATTATGTAACACCTCGCTTTCCTCCGTTCTCTATCAGGAGCTGAATGGCTGGCTCGTGACCTCTTTCCATTGCGTCATCAAGTGGCGTTCTTGATTCATTGTCCAGAGAATTGATATCTGCTCCTTTCCCTATTAGTATGGCAAGCCTCTCTGTCTTACGCAGAAGACCCGAAGCTGCAACGTGCAATGGCGTTTTGCCTAGGTGATTGCGAGCATTGAGGTCCAGACCAGGCTGGTCCGCGAACGTTGACAGAGCTTCCACGTCCCCGTGTTGTGCCACATCATGCAAAGCCGTATCACCAGCATTATCTTTTGCATTAATGTTGACGCCGCGGCTGATGATCAGCTGAATTATATCGCCGATGGAAGGGATCACTACTCCTCGACGTGCAAGAGTGTGGAGGCACGTTTGGCCAATTCTGTTGTGAGCATCGGCCCTTGCCCCATTCTCCAGAAGCAATTGGAAAATCTTATATATTTCGTTGCTTCTCTTCGTTGCTATGTGTAGACAAGTCTCATCTCTTTCGTCTTGAGCCGTTGCATCTGCTCCTTGTGTAATCAAGAACCTTATCTCATCGATGGAGGCCACTGCCACGGAAAAGAGCAGAGGTGTCCAGCCACTATCATCCCTGGCATTGATATCTGCTCCGCAGCTTAGAAGTACTTGCATTGTTGCCCTGGATCCTTCCTTTTGCGCAGCAAGATGAAGAGGTGTCCTTTCCCTATAGACTTTTGTCTCAACATTTGCTTTTCTCTCCAAAAGGAGCTTCACCACCTTCTCATGCCCGTTTACAGCAGCTAGACCTATTATAGGCCTGCCCCTAAAGTCACATGTATTGATATCTGCCCCTTCGTCGAGCAGGAGCTCAACTACTTCCGCGTGGCCGTTACTTGATGCAAGGCAAATGGCAGTTTCATTCCTATATTGTCGGTGAATGTCCGCATCGTGATTTACCAGCCATCTCGCTATGTCGGTGTGGCCATTTTTCGACGCAAACATCAGGGGTGAGTACGTCGATCCGCTGACATCTATGGGCTGGCCGTCTCTCTCAACAAGAACTCTTGCGATTCCGAAGTGGCCATTCTCGCAGGCCCAAGAAAGTGGGGTTCGGCCGGCGCCGCCAGCGTTAGGCAATAGCCCTTCTGTAACATCCATCCCTTCATAAATCGCGGAGGGTAAACATAGAAGAGCAAGGACGCTGGCTTTGTCCCCTTTGGCCATGGCAGCTATGAGTGGATATACGTATCTTCCTGTATCTGACGGGATGTGGATTTCAGCATCATCTTTTAGTGTGCTTCGAATGAGTGATGAACACCCTCTGTCCGCAAGTATATAGAGCAAGTCGGGATCTGAGCTGTATTTACGGACCCGAAACTTCTCAAATATGTTGACGACACATGTCCAATCAAACAGTCGAAAGCTCTCCAGGAATGGTTGCTGGTCAGCAGTATTTGCTGCAAGGTTAGAGTGATGTAGAACGAACTCGCTGGCATATTGAAGGAAAGGGTATGCCTCAGTCCATTTTGGGCCACTATGGTGGAAAACGTCAGGTTTGAGAGGCTCCTTGTCCATATAGGATTTGAAGTAGGAATAGCAGCACATCTTCAACCTGTCATGGCCTACACTCTCCCAGTCTGGACCAAGTTCGGGCCAAAGCTCTTGCAGACCCTTATCCTTGATGAGAAAGTCGCGAACAGACTCGTGTATGAATTGAACTCTCGGCTGCTTGACTTTTGTGATCTCGGCTAAACCCTTAGATGAACTGATAACACAACGGGCAAAGCAGTCTTCAGAGTCCTCTGTGTCAATTTCGGGTATGTCAAGGTCTGCGAGTCCCTCCAAATATAGTCCTGACCAGATCGCGTGATAGTATTCGTCTGGCTTTAACGGTCGTTCGCTGAGTAAAATCCAAAGAAGAGACAGTTGGAGTTCCTTCATATTGCTATTGTCTCTTTTCAGCAGGTCTTTGAACAGTTCACTTAAGCCACTGGGCACTTGTTCAAGTCGTCTCCTCACGGCCAGGCGCCCACGACAATTCTCCTTGTTCATTATGTCGACTACAAGAACAACCCAGAGGAAAACCCCCGCTGCTTTGAGAAGCATTTTCTCCTGGAGCTCTGCCAGGAGTGCTCTGTCTTTGATTCGAAGATTAGACTTGACATAGCTCTCCAGGTCGCTGCCATGTCCTATTTCTTCCTCTAGAATGATTCGGATGCCGAATTTGATATCGATGTAGGGGTAGTGACGGCTGGAGAAACAAATATAAAGATCTACATTGTCTGCCGAGCATTGCTCGGCCAGCTCTTCGAAGTATTCAACTAGATCCATAACTTGCTGCTCGTCACACTCGTCAAGAGCATCTATGAAACACGTAAACGATCTTTGACCAAGCTTAACAACGGCAGTACGGAGGAGGTCTTTCAGAGCATTCAAAGGTGGGCAACCACTCTGATTTCGAGGGAGAAGCTCTGGATCATCTAAGACGCATTCGAGGTCTGGGAATCCACGGAATAGTTGCAAAAGTAGTGATCGGTACATTCCTGAGACAGTCTTTTCCAATATCTCTCCACGGGCGTTGAAGAAGAATGAGGCAGTGAGGCTCTGATGCTTACAGTCCTTTTTCTTCGACTGCAGGTAGATGAACTTCATCATAGTGGACTTTCCAGCGCCAGGCTTTCCTCTGATCCACAGAAAGCCGTGATGCTGTGATTTTTGCTGTCGGTTTATCCACGAAAGGTAGTCAGGGTGCTTGAGAAACCAACGGCAGGTCTTTGAGTGCGCAGCTTTGATGATTAGCTTTCGAGCATCAATTTGTTCGAAGTCTAAGGAGTTCAGTATTTCCTGGTGGCGCTCTGATGCCACAAAAGACTCATCTGTGAGTTGTTAGTCACGTAGACCTAGTTAATCAAGACCAAAAAGTACTTACTTTGTTCCTGGGTGTATCCAATGTATGGTTCTTGTGAATCCCCTCTCCAAACCTCCAAAAACTCATATGCATAGGCCGCAGCAGTCGCTGCAGCATACCGCTGCCAACCTTTCGACTTGTGAGAGTCCGAATAGTCGCAGATGCCACGAATAGGCAGACAAGGCATGATATCCATCAACCCAGCAGCCTCCATCTCAAAGCAAAGCACATCCAGCTCTCGCGCGATCTCATCACGAATAGTTGAGTCTTTCATGACTGTATTGGCCGAGCCAATGCCGCCATAGTAAATGGCCGGATCAGTGGATAATCGCAGCTTTCTTGTCTCCAGCTTGGACGAGTCACATTGGTCACAAGGTAGATCAGGATCGCTATGATGATATGATGCAAGAAAGAGGCGATCTGGCTCGCTTGGACGGGAATAAGCGGCGTGGCTATCCATCTTCTCCCGCAATATCGAAGGAACTCGGGTCCCATTGAGCTCATGTCGAGATCTCAGATTTGAGATGACAGTTCGGATGGCAGAGTCGGGTATCTTGGGATCCCCTGTCCGTTGGAATCCGTCCTTGACAGTTTTCCCAATGTCATACTGCATGACCCTGACACCCACCACAATGTCTCCAAGTCTTATATCAGCTTTGCGCGGTACTCCTCCACCAATGCCTACCATCAATCCGATTTCGATGTTGGGGAACGTTCTTCTCATGTTACTCAGTACACTCGCGGCATTATTCAGGCCGTATTGAGCATCCGGCAAGCAGGCTATGACCACATTGTGACTGTGGATGCTCCCTAAGACGTAAGAGTTCGTGTCGTTACCTTGCTGTGGATACTCAGAGTGCTCTTCGTCGAGCATAGCGCGGGCTGCAGCCATCTCGATATGCAATGCGCAAATCCAAGCGACTGTATAACGGGCGCGTAAAGATTCGTCCAGAACCTGATGGAAGCCAGTTTTGCGTCTTTCTGCATGGTAAGGCAGCGCGCCATCGTCACTGTGAGACAGTCGCCGCCGCTCCATTTCTTCGCGAGTCGCTAAAGCTGGGATTGACTGGGGTACGCTGGGTTTGGCTGGGTTTGGCTGGAGTTGGCTCTGTGGGTTTACGCGACTTGTGAGGTTTTCGACGAGGGTTTCGCGGGTTCGCTGAAGCAGAGACAATTGCTTTCAACCGATGCAAGATGATGCTGAGGGGAAATTTCAAATCGGGCTGTGCGAACCAACGTGCATCAGCTGCCATTCAGCCTCACCAAGTCCTTGGTGATATGATCCCTGCTCACGTCACGTGCGCTCCTCCCGCCTGTGATAACACAAAGTACAAACAGCTTCATATTGACAGAATGAGGAGGGGTCGTATCATCAAGTAGAGACTCCATTTGACATGTCATGGCAGCTCTTTTAGTCTCAATATTCTTTCAGTCAGATTCGTTGTTATTTTTACATGCTAGAAAAGCCCTGGTGCCGAAGAGTTGATGGTATGAACTGGTCTTTTTGTTAGGCCACAAAATGCTCTCTTTTCCAATGCTGCAGCGACAATTTCAATAATGAGTTTATACAAATCTGATTTAAGGCCAACGTTGATAACGTGTGTTTATTTTATTTACATCATTTATGATCATATGTCCCATCTCACTCAAGTAAACATTGCCTGGAATGCTAGAAAATGAGGGGCCCAACGGCTTATCCCAGTAGAGGTTAAGGGTCTAACTGTCTGTGCTCAGACGATATTTCTTTTCACGCGACTCAGAGTTCAGATTATACGTCTTATGCCGATTACCTCTAGCTTCATGCATAAATAAGCGAGGACTCGGGTCCAGACTTCGCAGGATGATCTGTCAATCCAACATCTGAGCTGCTATTGGTTACTTTGTGTCAGCCATCATTCCTCACCAAGTCTGATATGCCATATGCTTAACAGAGTTGTACCCGTCAGTTAAGACAGCGTAATTTAGGCCCTGATCAATGAGTGGGCTCTCAAAGATACGTCTGACGGGTCAATTTTAAGTAACCCAGAGGAGGGGGTTGATCTTGTTGTTTCTAACCATTCGGGATTTTCCGGTAGGTGTAAACATAAGGTTTGTTCCATCGATCGAGGCCTTAAGAACGAGTTTCCCGCCCAGTTTCTTGAACATTGAGACATTATCGAACCCTCTATCTGCCAATTAAGGTTTCTGTCTCCTCGTCATGCATCTTCCATCTCTGCTAGCCGTAGTTCTTCTTGCTGCTGTACCAGGTTCGTGTGCACCAGCTCACGAGTGTGGCTGCAAGACGCCTCTTGTTCGTAAAGAATGGTAAGTGAGTGCATCGGCGGGGAAAGCATCGACGTATGTGACATGTTTCCCTCCAGATCGCTGACAGTATTGGTTGTAGGAGAACTTTAAGCACCAAAGAGAAGCATGAGTATATCCACGCTGTTAAGTGCCTCGCGACAAAACCCTCGCAGACTGGAAACATCTACGCTGGTGCCAAGTCCCGTTACGACGACTTTCAAGTCAGCCATATCGTGAATACCGACTTCATTCACTACGTCGTAAGCAGTCGCCCGCTTTTCACGTCCTTAGTGAGGTATCTGCTAACCGAGCTCTACAGGGCTTCTTCCAAGCGTAATATTATCGCCATATCATCAGGATGTCAGAAGCTGATTTGAGAAACAGGTGGCATCGAATGTTTATTGCTCAATATGAGAAAGACCTTCGAAATCTCTGTTGTTACAGTGGAGCTCAGCCTTACTGGGGTATGTATGCACTCTCTCAGAAAGGCTTCCATGTTCTAACCCCCTGGTTTCTAGACTGGACACTTGACTCGAATTCGATCGAAGACTTCGGAAATTCTCCCATTTTCAACGCAAAGACGGGATTCGGAGGTAACGGTGTTTTCATCGACATTAGTAGCTGGACAAACGTGACTAGAAAAGTCTCTGGAAGAACAGGAGGCGGTAAGTTCTCATGTTGTTCCAGGACTGGAAAGCCCTAACATGGAACAGGCTGCGTTACCGATGGCCCATTTGCCAAGGGGGAATTTGAGGTTCATGCAGGTCCAGGTATGTCATTACGAGCACCTTAGAAGCAATCAGCTAACTTGACAAGACAACTCCACTGCCTACAAGCCACGTTGCTTGGCCCGCGACATAATTGCAGAGTATGGTATCTCGAAGCTCAACCAAACCGTAGTCGACTGGACTCTCGAAGCCAAAAGCTTCTTCGAATTTGACCAGCGCGTCCAAGGCGGCGCCAGTGCCGAATCGCAAGGATATCACGGTGGCGGTCATCTTGCCATTGGCGGTAGTCTCGGCGAGATGGGCGACGTGTACTCTTCGCCTGGGGACCCTATCTTCTGGCTGCATCACACCAATGTTGATCGACTCTGGGATAAATGGCAGCGACTAGACTGGCCTGCTAGGAGGAGCGACGTCAGCGGTCCTGATACCCAATATGCGTATCCTTATGATTTCTTTGGCGACAAGGAGTACAAGAACATCACTCTTGCTTACGTGATGGACTTTAGGAACTTGCTTCCTGATAGGCGATACATCACTGTTGAGGAGGCTATGGACACTCAGCGTCTGTGCTATACATATGAGTAATGGCAAAAGATGGTTCAGAGATATGGTATAATTCTTGTTAATTATATCTGAAAACATTAACTATTACAGAATAAAATTTAAAGTCCTTGTGAAGTGAACTCATGTAGACATCTAAGCTTATGTCATAGAGTCCCGAAGCATTATATCATGAAATAATCCCCGCTTAGTTCTTCTTTCCACAAGCAACGGGGAAAGCCTGGCCCTCAAAGTCACGAGTCTTAGAACCACTGGGAGTCTTAACAGAGAACTCAAACGCAGAAACAGCATTCTTGTTACCCATGACGTTACGAACAGGGTAGTGATGTCCAGCGATGAGATCGACATGACCGCACTGAGTAGGGTTGTTGAAGTGATATCCAGTAGCAGTGAGGACGAGAGCAGGAGCGTTGGGGTCAGTCTCGCCAGTTCCGCACTCGAAAGCGTTACCCTGGCCGAAGTAAAGGGTATTGGCGTTATCGGCAGTAACGCAAAGCTCGTAGGTTCCGGTCTCGGGAGCTTGGTAGTAACCGGTGTAGACGAGGGTGAAGTTGTTGGCGTCAACCTTGATTCCGCCGGCGAGAGTGCGGTGGTAACCGACGTACCAGGCCTTTCCAGCGTATTTGGAATCAGGGAAGATCTGAGGGTAGCCGGCAAGGTCCTGCATGTAGTCTTGGGCGAAGTATGTCTCGCTTGTGACGGAGGAGTCGAGGGGGGTGAGATCATCGGTGATGTAGTATGAAGGAGGAACGGACATCTCGTCGTTTCCGTAGCCGCGCTCGAAAACGTTCTTGTAGTAGTCTACGTTGAAGCCAGCGGCTTGACATCCGGGCTCGATGGCGCAAGGAGTAGGGACAGAAATGTCGGTGGTGGCGGATGAAACGCTAGTCTCGATGGCAGCGGTCGTAGTGGGGACTTTGATCTCGGTTGAAGTAGGCTCGTCTGTGCTGAGAGTCTCATAGGGAATCGCAGCGGTGCTTGTCTCACCAGCAGTAGTGGTGGGCTTAGGGATAGCTACAGTGCTTGGAAGTTGTTAGTACGTATTGCTAAAAGGGTCAGGTTAATGTCTTACCTGCTGGCACTCTTGATGACAATGGTGGTTGAGATGACAGAAGCGGGAGGGTGAGGTTTGCAGGGGCCTGCTTGGGCGAGGCCGAGAACGCCACTGAGGGCAATAAGGGTCTGAGAAGCTCGCATTGTGAATGGTGATTGAATGAGTGATGTGAGATAACGAATGACGTTCACTGAAAAGTGAGTAAAGAGCGAATACTGCAAAAGAGTGCGATAAAACGAGAGACTGAGCGATAAAGACCGATGAGCTAACAAACAACAACGCCGGAGCCTTTCTGCATTTATACGATCTCGTTCGTCGTCTGTTTCCTTCACGCTTTGACTCCTATCATCCCATATAGCCTCTCTTATTCCGTTTCATTTCAACAACCCCTGCAACGGGGACCCAAAGTCAGGTCAGATCCACCGATATTGTTCTAGCGCAGCCACCGTTTTCCCCACCAGAAACGGAGTACCACCGCCAGCGAATATCCTCATTCGACGGTGATGCCTCGTATTGTTGTTAAATTGTCCCACGTGGAAAGCTGAAACACGACGGCGGGAGGTGACATTTTGAACTCCACTGGGTTAGGTGTTTGCTCGATAAGCGGAGGTCGCTTTGCTACTGGCCGAGCTGGTTCTCGGGTTTAGTGAGCCGGGTACCTGCTTGCTACTGGGGGCATTAGTGGAGTGGTTTTATAGGGTAGGGGAGACCTTAAAAGGGACGCGTTATTCCGTCGCGTGCGATTTACTTACCTGTTGCGTAGTACGAGACAGACCCTCGCATAATTATAACTCAGTTGACTATTGTTTATAAGGACAAAGGGACTTAAGAAAGCAAGAGCAGATCCACAAACGTTTTTAAGCGATCGGATAACAATGTCTTGGTGTTTACAGAGTATGCTCCGCAACGCTCAGGTCATTCATTGCTCGGCGCGTCGGCGTTCTTCCATCTTCCGGGCCGACAATGGTAGCAAAATCAGAGCTAGACCCTTGGCCTACGGTGAAAGATAATTGCCAAGATGTTCCTTCTCAAGAGTTCGCCCACTTCCCGTTCTCGTTCCATGAACGACAAAGGTCCCCTGTTTTCGGATCAACTGTGCCGACCCATGAGAGGTTTTGATGCATTGCTGGGATGACTAATGTAATGCGGTTCACCCGCCATTGGAAAGAAAACTACAATAGAATAATGAGTTGGATATTGTCTTCAAAACTAAACCATTTCATGGCCAATTGTCCCTTATAGTTCGTGGATATACAGTAATTATTTATTTATTTATTTTTTTT
>JAAOAQ010000485.1:0-42745 GCA_013396025.1 Fusarium phyllophilum
ACATACGACCATAGCTCGTGGAGAATACGGGGTCCCGTCCGCTCCCCCAGAGTCAAGCCGCGAAGCGCCGGATTAGTAGTTGGGTCGGTGACGACCAGCGAATACCTGGTGTTGTATGTTTTCTTTTGCTGATTCGTGATCTTCTTGGTGGTTGTAGCTATACCAGAGAAGGTGGATTTTGTTGTCTTGAGTCAGTCGCCCATCATCGACAGATCCTCACAACTAATAAACACTCAGAGACAATAATCGATCTAGTAGACAACTTGACCCTTTTACAGGCTTTGATTTAAATCGAAACCTGTTCCATTGTACGTAGTCCAGCCATGGATAGGAGCCAGTGGCTTTATGTTCTTCAGCGAATCACGTCTTTGTCCTCATATAGTAACTCGCTGCCACTGCCACTGCTACTGATTGTTCAATGTGCCACTGTCTGTTAGAGTCTCAGCTGTTCACTTTGAAGTGTTCGTTGTCAAACAGTTCAGCTCTCTTCTCTCCCAGAATGCCAGTTCCCAAACCCTTCCCCTTCCTTACACATGCCCCTTAGGAATCAACGACTTTGTCCATACCTGAAGCACAGTTGTCACCGCAATACTTCGGCGCAATCTCCTAGAAACCACAGAAAACATCACCAAAAATGTGTCAAGAGGTCGTCCAACAATGCTGCCATTGTGGTGACAATATTGGTGTCTATATCGCCCCTTGTCACAGCTGGTACGTCGAGGCACAAGTGGCTCACCGCGAGCGACGAGCTATCACGCCAGCATGGTTGTGTAAGTATGGTATCAAGCAGTTCCAGCCTATGCTCACAGGCTGTCCCAATAACGACATCTGCCTCTCGTGGTTTGGAAACATTGTCCCGGGTTTTGGGAACGCCCAGAATGAGAGCCCCGAGATCAAATTGTTCCGTGAATATGTCGCTCATGAGAAGTTGGAGGAATGGGAGGATCAGTTCGCTCGTGAGTATTTTCAGAAGAAGCCTATTCCTCCTCGCAAGAAGCCCGAGGGATTTATGTCCTTGATTCGCCAAGATATGATGGGAGACCTTGAATCTGTCACGTCTTTCGACAGTCTCGAGTCTGCAGATACAGGTTCAGACTATGGAGAAGGGAGTAACCAACATGGCAATGAAGATAGTTATGATGCTGACAGCGAGAACTCAACTCAAGAACACGAGATTTCCAACGATGCCGCCACCAACAAGACCTCTGAGGTTGACCCCGAAGATCTGTTCTACGGTGATGTCCCCGACCGTACCCGTGATGTTGAACCCAAACCCAGTCGAGTATATAACGAGCCGGCAGTCTCTATCATGAACTTGTTCCTCTCTATGATGGACCTGGGACGTGATGGCGATTTTGTGGAATAAGAGAAGTTCCTGGGAACGACATTTGGTTATACTTCTGGAGGATAGACCTGGGCTTCCATTGGGGAAGAATGAAGGTCCTCACTTGGCATTGGATGTAGAGTATTTGGCATTTTGGTGATAAGACCATAGAGCTTTGTGACTGTAGCACAGTAACAAATTGATACCCCTGATTCTACACAAATAGCATTGCCTCACTGAACGTATCTGTGATGCAAGCTACCTCCTCACACATGTGAAGCCTGAGTGACACCCTTACTCAAACCATCGACAATCCTCCCAAGTCGGTAAATGCGGTCATATTGAAACAGTATATTGATTAAACACGTCTGTCTATCGAGAAAAACGCCGTTCCATGTGCCAAACCTAACTTTAGGATATTCTTCATCACTCTCACGCCGACTTTTTCACCCTCTTGCTCTTCTTCTTCTTCTCGCCAAATGCCTCCTCATAGACCTCAGCCGCTGTCTGGCCGCCGGCCTTTCTCTTTTGCTTGGCTGACTTTACGCTGACCACGGGGTTTGATTTGCCCTGCTTTGTCGCACTCAGTACCTGTTTTTCCGCCTCTTCCCAAGCAGGAGTATCTCCCTCGATCTCGTATCTATTCTTTGTTAGCAGATGTACTTGCACGGGTATCTCAGTGAAGCTTACTGGTCAAGGGGCAAAGAGTCAATGAGCTCTCTTTGCTTCTTCTTGAGTTCCCTCATTGCTTCATCACCACCCTCCTCAAGTTCGTCGTCCAATGTTGTAGCCAGAGGAACATAACGCTCATCAACGACCTCATCGTCGTGTGCGCCACTAGCATTCTCGCGACTCACACCAAGACGCTCAGCCTGGGGAAGTTCTGCGCCAACAGCATCGGAGACGAGACCGGCGAAGTGTTTAGTAACCTTTCGCATCATCTTAATGAACATGGCAAGGGCTTGAGAGGTGGACATGTTGAGCTCCTGGGCAACCGCATCGATATCTTTGCGCTGCAGGCCAAGAGCCAGCATGACGGCCTGCTGGACCCCTGATAGGGTAACGTCTCCCTTGATGCGTCCTGTGAAGTAGAGCTGCGCGATGGTTGGAATAAGATCGAGAACAACGTGGTAGTCAAGCATGTTGTTGGCATATGACTCGAGTCGCTTCAGGTCGAAAGGGCTCATATAGATATCAAGATCAGCCTTGGTCAATGGTTGAACTTCAACTGAGTCCAATTGCGCTCCCAACTTGGCAGCCTCGTCGATGCTAAGGGCAGTGATAGGAGTGAATGTGCGGAACTGGTAAGACAGGAGCGACAGGAAACGCTTCTGGAAATCTCTGGAGAAAGCCCCGAGCCAGCTTCGGTCCTCACTGTTCTCAAGCGGCCGTAGCATTACACAGGTATGCTCGCCAGTCAGATCGTTTGCAGTCTGTCTTAGGTAGACGGGCGCGAAAGAGGCCTTCTTCCAGAATTTGTGAAGAGGTTGAGTCAATCCGTAGCTAACACCAACATAGTCGAGTCGCTCGGGTTTCTTCTCAGAGAGCTTGGCGAACAAGGGAGGCATCTTGTTGATATCCCGAACCTTGATGTCATCGTCGAGCAAGTTGGCGTTGGCAAGCTCAGCATCAGTAACTCGAGTCATTGTCTCCTCCATAACCTGATCCTCGTCCTCAGACAAATTGGCGAAACGCCCCTCGTAGTAGTCAACGAGCAGTTCCAAAGCCTTGGAACCGTATCCCATGGAAACATACTCAGGGTTTGTGGCAATACGAACAACTCGAGCACCAGATAGGGAAGCGAATTCCTCATCTTGGAACTGCTGGCTGACCAGCCAAGGAATGAGATCACCAGATGGTCGCTGTCCTCGGCTCAGGCTGTTAAGGACGCTCTGCCTGCTGATCTTTCCTTCCAACGAAACCTGAATGACACACAGAGGCTCGGGTAGTCTGGCGCTATCCTCAGAAACAGGAGGAACCAGAACGAAGAGCTCGTGTGCGGGGGCATCACTCATAAGTTGAAGGTCGTCTGGCGAGTTCTTGTAGTGACTGGCTACATACAACGCAACCATTTGCTGAAGGAACTTCTCGGACACAGGGTGGAAGGAGAATAGGGTATCTCGGTTGACGTTCAAGAGCTGACATTGTGTAGGGTCGGGGCATCCGTTGATATTCGACTTAGCCTTGGGTAGAGTCGCGTCGAGGCAGAGAACCGTGTTGAGCCACTTCTCAACAGCATCTCCCTGGGCATATCGAATAGGCTCAGACAATGTGATCTCTCGAAGCTTTCGTCCCGCCTGGAACTCCTCAGTCTTCGAGGTCTTACCAGTCGACCGATCCGTGATCTCCATACCCTCGCCAGCTGTGGAAGCAGTGCGTGACTGGTCTCGCAACTGTTTGATGAGCTTGAGAGAAAGAGATCGACCTGTACCCTCATAACCGTTGATGGTAGAGGCCATGAAGACAAGATAAGGACCCATAAGCTTCTTTACAAGAGGCAGAGGAATAGCGGCAGCCTCATCAATAACCACCAACTCGGCCTGCCCTAACACGTGTGCATCTTGAGGTCGAATGTACTGAATTGTCTGTCTGTGTTGTCGGTGAATGTTGACTCGAACAATGGCCTTGTTGAAGTCGGGGTTCGTACTCTGAATAATAGAGTAATCGGCGTGGTCAGCATAGCCCAACTCGTCAAAACCCTTGAAGACAAACTCAAACAGAGTCTTCAAGTTCTCAGGCGAAGGGGAGGTGATGAAAATGTTGCTGTATCCATACGCGACAGCAGCTGCAACAGCGACACCCATTGCCGCAGACTTTCCACGACCACGAGCAGCAGTAAGAGTAACCGTGCTCCGTAGGGTTTTCTCAGCGATGGCATCTGTAAATGTGATGAGAGCCTTGGCCTGGTCAACAGTCTTGGCGAGGGAAATAAGAGGTCCTACAGGCTGTCGTCCCTCGTTCTGCTCCTTCATGGCCTCAAGCTCAATTTGCGACTCTGTCTTGGGATTGTCGAGGTCTGGAGGAGGAAGCTTCTTCACACCCTTTCCACCTGAGATAGGGAGAACGTTCATCTCATCATCAATAACCAAGCAAGAGTTACAGCTTCCCAGAGAGAGAATAAACCGCTCGTTGAAACGCGCTACTACGTCGTCGTGGGCCTCTGTCCTATAACGCGAGTGGACATCCATTGACAAGCTGTAAAGCTGCTTCAAACTGTTCATGCCCTTGAGGAGCAAAACAACCAACCCACCACCCTCGACAGTTTCTATCGTTCGGGCAAGAATGTTGGGGGTAATAGCTTCAAAGTCCTGGAGAATACACATGCCGAAGGTCTGACCTAGGATCTTGTCGGTCTCCTTATAGTAGGTATATCGGATGTTGTGTAGCGATACGAACAGCTCGAAGGGGTCCTCGGTATTGGCTTCTCGAATTCCTCGCTTAATCTCCTTCTTGATCTTTTGCTCGCGCTTCTTTCGGTGACTGTAAAGCTCGGGTTAGATGCGTCGCATCGAGGGAAGAGATTATCAAGATCTACTAACCTGGTGAAGCCCAAAAGCTTGTTCTTGTAAGCCCAAAGAACTGATTTGTTCTGCTTGATATCAAACTGAGACATGATATAATGCAGGCGCACGATCACGTCCTTCGACCTGTCTCCCACCACGACGAAGAAGCTTCTCTTCTTTTCTTGCAGGCCATTTTGAATGAGCGCTGGAATGCGCGAGTCACTGTAACGATGTCAGTTCAAGAGATGCATAGCCATGTCATAGCATCAACACTTACACCGCCTTGCGCTGCATCTTTTCAGATTCTTCTTCAGATCAATTGTTCTGAAAATACGCTGGCGCAAATGCGATCTCGTTTTCGAGGTGGGACCCAGCGTCTCAAAAATCCAAAATTTTGGCGGTCGATAAGTTTCTGCCGGGCGGTGAACTTCGGTCAGATACTTTGGAGTGGGGCCTCCCCCGAACCTACCTAGTAGCTTCAGTCACCGAGAGAACTCCAGTGGTTGAATATAGTGGCACTTAGTGTTCAAGAGATTGTTCTAGTATGAGGAGCGTGAATAAAAATACCCTATCCACTGTTGAATGACTTTGTAACTCATAAGATGCTTCTTTGACCCACTAGAGGCTTTCGATATGAGCTATAGACTCTTACTGCACAACCAACACTAGGCCATACCTATTCTTGACATATCAGTCACTACACATGAGGTTTTATATCCAAATCGACTTCACATGAACCCAAATTATGTCTAAGGACCAACAGATGAATTGTACAGCTATTTATACATGATTCGTGTATCTGAGACTGAGGTCACCACGGAAGATATCTCAACTCGTTTGAAAATGATGATTGTTACCTGCGCGAGTCTATGGAAACATAAGAAAAGTCTCAAAGCGCAATGCCACAGCCCAAACTCAATGTGAGAGATCTTCTTCTTCAATGCCCAGACACCACAAATGAAAAATGTCCTTCGATATGCCCCGTATACCAGAGATCAAAGAGAGGAACATGACTCGAACAACCCGGGAAATATGTACATATGTTCAAGTTCGATCCAACTTGCGGCGCAGGACTCGCGTCCTCTTCATAAGCTTCTTATACTTCTTCTTCTTCATCCTGAGCTTTCGTTGTCGCTTCACGCTGATGGCGTGCATGTATCGGCGGCCCTGGGCCTCATCAAACTTGAGCTGGCGAAGAGCCAGACGCTCGAGGAAGCTTCGCGGTTGGTTGTCCTGCACAATCTGGGGGCTGTGTGCCATGATGCGGACTTGGCCATCGGGATCGATGGACTCCTCGATGGTGAAAAGAGCCTTGTACATCCGGTGTTGGGGGACGTCCTCGGCGGCTTCGATATCGGCAACGGCGCTATCTGCCTGACCAGCAGCCTGGGGTTGAGGAAGAGGTGGAGGTCGGAAAGGTAGGAATTCACCTGACATCGTGTCGATCTGGAGGTACATGCTGGACTCGGTACCATCGGGGTTCTTGATATCAACCTTGTGCATTCCTTCCTGGCCCTCGTGTCCACCACCAATGGTCATCTGAGCCATAGGCCCTTCCAACTGTTCGATAGCGCTGGAGAGAGTAGAATCTGTATCGGCCATTTTGTTGCTCTTGGTTCGGGAGGCAAAGATGGAGGCGAAGTGCTCATCGGAAACCGCTCGGGGCATGGTCTGAGTAACCGAGATGGGCCTGTGTAGTGAGAAGAAACTCGATAGTCCCAGAGCTGCGACAATTAGCAACCGTCCTCCTTATGAGCGATGTATATCCAAAGCTTTACCTTCTTGTGACATGTGATGTGTGTTGGGAACGCTTGGCAACTTTCTCATAGAAGCCGCTCGATCGGAAGCATCCTTGCTGCTCTTTCGCTTTCGCTTCTCATTGCCAGACTTTGGTGATGTAGCAGCAGGCACCGACTGGCCAGCTGAGATCTCGTTGGCACCGTTATCGGATTTCGAAGGTTTTGAAGAAGAACATCGTCGCTGCTGATTTCGAACAAAGACCGGAGTGGTCTTTGAAGTGGCTGAGGCGAGGACGGAAACGACACCGGTCTGAGGGGTCGAGGAGACGGCTGAGGAGACGACTCGGCGCATAGATGAAGGCAACATGATGTGTTACCAGGCGCAGAGGAGCCGCTGCGTGAGAGAGAGGAGGAGAGGGCGGTTTTGAGGGTCAGGATGAGTTCCTGATGTTGTTCGGTTCTATCTACAAAACCCGGATTTGGCCGCTTGGGAAAAGGCTGCGCTGCGATGGGCCAACGTTGTGACGCTAACTATTTGTGGCCTAAGGCAGCGATAACGGCTTTGATGAGTTGAGGACATAAACAGCGTCACATTCAAAGATTGGGCATAGAGCCGAAGTAAAAAGAATCTGTAGAATATATATCTCAGCGATTGCCAAGGCTCTTGATTAAAGCCAATTAATTATACAGTCATTTTTCTTCTACTCTCTTTTTGGCCAAGCAAATCGCTCATGTGACCGGGTCAAGCCAACTCATGAGATGTTCATGATCCATTTTGTATGTACGTGTTTTTGTCTACCAGCCTATCACTGTCCTAAACATGGAACATACCCCAACCAATGCACCTAGTTTCATCACGGGGCTTCTCCGCAGTTTCGACAGTGCAGCATCTATAGTGACTCAAAATGGCGGAAACCGAAAAGCTACGGCGGCTATCATGGCCTTTACCCCTCTGAGTTCGATCAACTTCCGATGGACACCTCGGAGATCGATTCCCGCTTTCTCATGAGGCTTGGCAGCCCACCTCGTGCTCGTAAGATAACTCGAAGGAAACCCAATGTTTATCACGAAAGCCAAATAGCCATACGGTTTGGGTGGCTTATTATACAGGTTTCAGTGTCTATCGAAACATGATACAGATCCTGTGAGATTGCTGTTTGTTTCCCTTTCCTCGTCACCATATACTCCCCGACCAATGAAACAAATCCAGATGATTCTCAGAAGAAACATCAATCCATCCTGAATACAGAAACACTTCTATGTCTATATGAAAAGAACGGGCAGGCATTCTGCGAAGCACGGGGTGTTTCTTACTGGGAGTTGACCCAGCTCAGGTAAGAGTTCCAGCCAATCGCTATGATATTGGCGAAGAACAGACGGTATTGCAAGGGAATGAGGGAGAAGTTGATGACCTGGACAGCAGGCCAGAGCATCCAGTTGGCCTTCAGGGCCGGCCACCAGGCCTTGTCGATTCGTTCCTGTGCACTCTTCCCCTCCATTGTGGCCATGCTGCCAAGGAACACACCTATCATGACAGGCGCAAAACCAAGCTGATCGCAGGTGACCCGACTGAGGACCTCCGCCTTCTTGTTCCCCGGCACATTGACTCTGCGTGCGAGGAAAGCGAACCATGTTGTAGCAACCGGGCCGAACACAACTGTAAAATGTCAACGATTATCGACCTGTTGGGTTCAAGATTGGAGGAACTCACAGCCACCGTAGAGAGCCATTCGACCTGTTCGGACTAGATCATGCTTCTCAACGCCTTTCTTTTCAACGAGCTGTTGAGCTGTGACATCGCCTGTAGCAAAGAGAAACGCAGTGGTAACGCTCTGAGTGAGCAGTGGACGCGCAGCCAACCTGGCGTTGTACCTGATAATATATCAGTATGGAGTTGCTAATCGACAATGTCTTTTCGACTAACCAACGGATGAAAGAAGCCATGGCTGCTTTCAAAAACTGGTTCGGACGGAGTCGAAGTTTAATAGTCCCTCGGAGTAAAGATCCTCGAAAACCGTGATGTTGGTAACAAGCCACAACGTTGAATGGAGAAGATAGTGCGTGTTTGGGCGAGTTGAGCTAGGAGAACAGCTGGTTATAGAAGAAGAGAGGTTCAGGGATTAGGAGGAATGAGAAATGAAAGCAAATTTCTTATGAAGGTTGTGTTTTCATAAACAAAGAAGAGAAACTCAATGCTATGCAGATGCACGTTAAAATTACAGCTTCAGATTCAGATTCAAGAAAAGGTAATCGAAGCTGTAGTGGGCATGACGTAGCCTTAGCAAATGCGCTGTGATAGAGGTTGGCTCGTGGTATTTAGCCTCAAACTCACAACCACCATCAGAAGCTCGACCGCGACCTGCTTGGGGCTCCAGACTTTTTGTGTCCCACTGCGGGAGCTGGCGATCTTCTAGGGGCACGCTCCGATAAAGGACGCAGTGGGGGTTACATGCACACCGATAGCTGATTGTGGAATGATGTCTCGTAATTTATCGCTATAGCGGTATATATATGCATGGGCTTACTATCCCGCAGTGACAGGAAATACGGAGCTGCCAGTTGAGGTCAAGGTTACCCCAAGAAGCTAGGATATGGCCTGGAGAAAGAGGCTTGACATAATAAATGAAGTTCCAATTGAGTTATCGCTGATTGGAGTCATAGAGTTTGGAGGCCTAGGGCGACGGTGGAGGGAGCACTTGGATATATCACAGGCCAGTATACGACAACACTGCCTGACGTGTCTGTGGTCTGCATAAGGTCGAATCTAGAGCTCTCGTTGACAGTCGAAATGTCTTAGTGTTGCTAATTACACTTGATAAAAGGTGTCCAGCTAATGTTGGTAGCTAATATCAGTGGGATACGGTGCCATTCCAGAATCCATTTGATACAGTCTAGTTGATACCACAACTCCAGTCTGCTCATCTGACCCAGCTGATCCATCCCAGTCTCTCAAGAATGTTTCGACATTCATCCATCATGAGGCGCTCCATGGAGACGCGGGTTCATCTCGTGATGGAGGGGTATTTGTCCTGTTCCTACGATTGTTCTTCTTCCTGATATCAACAACCTCCGGCTGCGCCTCGGCCTCTTGCGCTGCACTCTCAGCACCCTGCAGTGTCTCTTCGGTCTCGTCATCGTGATACCTGTTCTCTTCATCTACAAATAACACCGAGTAATCTCCATCTCGTCGCTCTCGTAGACGATCAAGCCATGGTAGCTCTGGGAAGTCTGGGCGAAGTCGATGGTCACAGTGTGGACAGTCAGGAGGTAGAGTGCGCCAAGCGAGCCATTGTACGATACTATGGACAGCAAGACCCGTGTAGAATGACTCCAGAGCGATAATAAGGTGAATGACACTGAAGTAGTTGTTAGTTCGTATGCAAAGCAATGTACTTCTGAATGGGGGACTCTGACAAGTTGACGAGAAGGGGAATAGTGGCATAAGCTGCCAGCATATTCAACGACGCCAACTGGTCATTCGAAATCCATGTAAAGACCAGCACAATCATACAAGCTGCTGCTAGTACCACATCAAAAGCAAAGGCCATCGCAGGGTGTGAGAGCTTGTGCGCAAATCCATCGTCTCTTTCTCGTCGGCGGAGGAGGAACAAGCTTCCACCAGAGGAAAAAGCAAGCGGAACCAGACCCACCGCAGGAGCTGGGTCGTTTGACAGAACTCCATGAGCAATACAGAGGGGAAATGCGGGGAGAAATGAGGCGATCGCGACTAAGCGAAGGGTCCTGTGCGAAGCAGGCGGCTGGTGGTGAGCCATGGAATTGGCCTCTGAAGGGGTGTCACTGGGCATTTCGAGATGATTTATGATAAGCAAAGAGAGAGAATCAGCTGCAAAAGGAGAGATGAGCCAAATTGCTCTTGCAAGAAGATGAATTATATGTGTGGTGGTATTTGCAAAGCGGCAGGAAGGGACTCGTGATTAGGCCCTTGTAAGTGAGGCCTGGCACTATCAGGTGGCCTGACCAATGGTGAAGTGACAAAAGATAGCTTAGGTAGCTGCTTGAGCGTAGCAATTGGTTCCTCCAAGCCTAAATGTACAAGACCTTCAGGCAAAGTCAAAGCCGGGTATTGTTATTCAAGAACAATACTGTCATCAATAGATTCATTGCTGTAAATCTGCCTCGTCATCGTGGATAACGAACAACCTGCTGTTAAGTTAGGGACGCATCTGGGCTCTATTACACCCAACAGGACCGACACTACGTTCACTTTTTCAAGAGTGATAAGATTCAATGATAAATCATTGCTATCATTACGGCATCGCGGTGCACGTCCAAACAACATAAACATCATACAATTCAGCAATCCCTTCAACTGTCCAGCCGTATCGTCGATAATCCTTGGTTTTAACCACCCCTAAGCCCCAACATCCCGTCTGAGAACGAGTACAAGCAAATAAGAGATACCCCAAAACGCCTAGAGAACCCTATGTATATAGCACTCTCCTCAGGTATCATGCTTCCCCGCAGTAAATTTGCGACAGGAGCTCAACGGAGAGTAAAGAAAGCCGAAGCATACCAAGTGCTTGTCAAGAAAGAGAATAAAAGATGAAGGACGCTCAAGAGCTCTTAGTCTTCTTGCGGCCCGACTTCTTAGGCTCCTCCTGGGGCTCGGCAGCGGCAGCCTTGGTGGATGTGCGTCGTCGCTTCTTGTCAGGACTAGCAGGGGCAGGCTTAGCTTCCTCAGCGGCGGCAGCAGGTGTGGCTGTCTTGCGCTTACGGCCGCCAGTGGCCTTCTTCGGAGTCTTAGCAGGGGTCTCAGCTTGCTCAGGCTCGTCAATAGCGGGAGCGGCAGCCACAGCTTGGAGCTGCTCAGCAATGGCATCCTGATCGTCGGCAGGTGCTTCATTCTGAGCAGCGTCCTTGATCTCAGACATGGGGACGTTGAAGTCCTCGGCGTACTTCAAGGCCTCCTCATCAGTCATGTTTTTGGCCAGAGGGTTACCATGCTTGTAAGAATGAACACGCGCATTGTACAAGCGGAGGTTGTACTGATAAGCATTGTTCCAGCCCTGGGACAAAGTTAGTGGCAACTCTAACAGGAGTCAATATTCAACGTAGCGCGGCTTACCTGTTTCTCTTGGGGCCCCATGTTAGCCCAACGACGTTGGCCCTCCTCTTGAACGGCACCCTTAGGGGCCTCAGAACCAAGGTCGTTAGCGATGATGGAGCGAGCATGCTGCATGTAGAGGAAGTAAGGAGTCAAGGGACGCTTGGGCGCGTTAGGGTCGATTGTTCGCTTCTTACGCTCCTTCTTCTCCTCGACAGGAGGAGCCAGCTCAGGAATGGGCATTATGAGCTGCTGAGCGGCATGCTCGAAGTTGGCGAGGAGGTTGTCCTGCGAGCCTTCGGCAGTCGGCTCACCAAGCAAGAGATTTGTCTGGCGGACATAGTCGGCAGTGAAAGATCGGAGAAGCTCAAGAATAGTAGTCAATCGCCCGACAGCCTGCAAGGTGATGTTAGCAATGTGTCTTGTGTGATTCTTGAGGACTAGAAGTGACAGTGATGAAAGGTCGGGTGTAAGAGGGTGGGGAGCTTGAGTGGATACGAGGACGCGGTGGCCATAGCTCTTTAGACTTTGTCAAGACATGGACTTGTCAACAACCAAGTCAGAGCGCGTCCCTGATTCATAAAGGCATAGCGCAGTGTGAAGCAAGGTCGACTGATAAGGAAGTGAATCTCCCGAGATGGTCTGGTTATGGCCATAATACGGCGACCGTTCCAGGTGTCTTGTTCTGCCAGAAGCCATGAAAGGCTCTGCCGACTTGACAAGAAATGAGCCGTGGCATGGGTGGGGTGTGTGGTTGGTACCTGGGTCGTAGTGTTTGACCAAGGACGAAAAGACACGAAATACAAGATGAAATGGTGCAAACCTACCGAATCTCTCACGCGCAGAAAGCTATCTGCCTCAACAACGCGTTGAGGCATAACAGCCTGAGGTTGAGGAACTCCAACAGGAGGAGGCATGGGCATGGACATCGCAGGCTGAGGAACAGCGGCAATGGGCTGCGGGTGCTGAGGGTATTGCTGCATGTGTTGAGGAGGGATAGGAACGGGAGCAGGCTGTTGCTGCTGCTGTTGCTTCTCAATAGGTTGCTTCTTGGGGCGAGCCATGATGATTCTGGTGATGATATTGGGGATGAAGGGTTATGTTGTTATTTGAGCTTCTGGTGCCTTTCACCTGAAGTTTTGCGCCGACGATTTGATGGGACGCGTTGTATGAGTAGTGGGACGCGATGCGCTGTTCTGTTACTGCAATGGAGTGTCAAAGCGTGCAAAATCCAGGTGGTTTTGGCGCGTTGAGGGGAATGGAAATCCAGTGATTCACTGAGAAGTGCTGGAAAATGAGGGTGCTGGGAGTACTGAAGAACGGGGGAGAAAGAGAGAACGGGCGCGGGGTGGGCGATGCGCTGAATATGTAGGGGTCAGCACCAAGCGCAATCAGTAAATGGCTCTCTCTCCAGGCGGGGGCGCAAAAAAAATGGCAGCGCCTAATAAAAATAAAATCAGCGCCCGCCTTCCAACCCGAAAAAAAAAGGGAAAAGCTGCAGCAGGCGCGCATTCTTAGTGGCCAACCACTCGAGTGACCCTCCAAGTCCAGCCAGCACCCGGAGCACAATGGCGAAAATTTCATCACCTCAGGGCGGGGGCCTTGAAAACGGGGCTCGAGGGATTAAGTCGATTTTCTCTTGGGACTACAGCAGCACCCACGGGCTGCCCTCGATATTCCCGCGGCACCCGATACCTCTGAAGCTCAGTGGCCTCACCAGATTCCCCCCTAAGTCGTCTGCTACCTCCCCGTACTTCCCACTCTCCTTCAAAACAAGGTAACCCAGCCCATCCACGCCTTCTATTACTAAGGGCAAAATGAACACCACTGTAGCACCTACCTAATAGTAACGGTTGTAACGCAGATGCAAGTGCCAGCGCTGATAGAACAGAATGCAGGAGCGATTCAATTCAACACAACAACATCGGTGCCTTGCTCGTGACAAGCCTCCATGACTGAACCCAAACGCTCCAAGTTGGGATCTTTTCGCGTACATCACTCTTCTCTCACTCATACAAAAACCAAAACACAACAAACGCAAGCCCCCGACGCGCAAACGTTAACAAGGCCAGGTGAACTTTTGTGCGGGCAGCGCTGACTGGTCAATCAACTAGTCGTAGTGAAGGAACAAATTGCCCGCCCGCGCTCAGTCGTGCAGCCTTTTGGGTGCTACTGATGCAAGTGCGGAATTCACAAAGTTGTATGTATCGCGACTGTACTCGTCTAATATTTTTCAGTATTGTGCTTCAGAATTAGGGAAGTTCCCTAGAGCTTTCCTTCGTTGAGGGCGTTGCCATTGTGATACTACAGATGTTGGCTGCTTGTGCATCACAAATTCGTTGTCAATTTCGACTTACACCCGCGTTGAGGGCCCTCGCAATTGCAATCCTCAGAGCTGTGATATTTCAGCGATACCAACGAAGGACTCCTTCAGCGGCTTTTCTAGCGCTTTACGTGACCCTTCTCAGGGCATGCTGAAGCGATGTGTCACTGTCACACCCTACGGAGTGTGTTGCCCTCCACTCACCGCTTCTCAAAACCCAATCCGAGGGTGCCGTCGCTGGAAAGCTGCTGAGGACGCTGGCCGTATGTCCAGGCGGGGTCATTCCAGCACCTTCACCCTTGACCTGTATATTTCAGCACGGTGCACCTAGGGGCACATGGATGGAATGACGACCACCACTACCTACGGGCGGCTCAAGGTTCGAGCCTCTTTTTCAGGCACTTGGCGCCCCCCCAACATCTCGCTGTGTGACAGAACCTTCGCAACTCTCAGCAGAGCCCAATCCCAACCGGGCCACAGTCTTCCCATTCCACCTAAGTCACCTGAAGCAGGGATGTTGATTGTTTGCTCGTATCAAGTTCCCATCTTGTGCCCTGAGCTTTTCTATTCTGGTTTATAACGTGGTTGTTGGCTAGAGTGCTGAGGTCCTGGTTCCAACAGTAGGGCTTCAGCACATCTGCCTAGGCAAGCTTCAGTGCTCTCCATTTCCGCATCATAACCCAGTATTTTTGCCCTACAGTGCGGTCATGAAAGCCCAAGCCGCCATCAGTTGGTTTCAGCAGCACCTGCTAGCATCCTGTGAAGAGAACATGTCTACTAGCCAGCCATTGCCTGTAGTTCTCAATCTTCCGAAGACGTGTAGCATCAAATTCTCATCCACCTGGACGCTGATAAGACTGCATCGCGTAGTGTCATAAACCCTTATTAGACTTCTACTGTACTCTCATCACTGGAATACAACGTTATATCTTCAGGGGATGCGAAACAACCGTCTCATAATGTTGCTTTTCATCACTTGGTGTTTCGTCCACTGTCTTGGTCTCTTGAGCCCAGATTGAAACACCTTGATGGTTCTAATCTACTCTATGATATCGTGTAAACTCTTTAACCTTGACAGACACCTCGACCCCGCACAGCCATAGATCGTATATAAAGGCATAGGGATGACATTCTTTACCAAAAGGCACCTCCCTTGAGACTAATCTCGTTGCTCATATGGCGGCCCATACCACCAGTAGCCCCATGTTCATTCAAAATATTGTTTCGTTGCCTGACTACACCAAACATCCTGTGAGCATAACCAAATGGTGATTAGCACATCAAACGCGAGCAAACGCGATAGCTTTTGTGTCCTGAGTCAACAACACACGTTGATACAAGGTTCATTCTTCATGTGCATAGTACTGAAACTTGGCAGTGAGACCATCATTTCTTAGTATGTCTCCTGTGTCTTATCAAATAGCTATACTTGTGTCTGGTGTCTGTCGCCGATAGAAGTCAACTGTTCTCTCTTGTCGCATCTGTGTCTAGCAACCAGACGCGATGAGGGGTAGAACGGCCCCTCTATGTTACCGAAAGAAAACCAGCAGATGGCTTGAAGGGATCCTTAATACATGTGCTATGACAAGGTAAGTATTGGATCTTCAAAAGAAGGTCATGATGCCCAGGAGCCTTTCTGATGTCTTCTGATGGAGCTACATCCGGCTTATCTCAACCGTTACCAGTGCGAAAGCTAATGTTTGATCAGTGATCAACTGCGTTATTCCTTCAGCCACGCGCCCTCTTAAGCTTGATTCGACGACAGTCCATGGCCCCGTCGGCTCGTGTTACAGACCCCTGCTGCTGATGACAATGGAGGGGTGAGATACTTGACTTTGCGTGATGATCACACTCAGGGGCAATGTACTGGACCCCTGTCACAGCTTGCAAAAGCTCCCACCAGCTCCTCTACCCCTCGATGATTCTCTGACAAAAGTTGCGGGCCCTGGGCGCGTATGATTTCATGCTTGGCATGATGAAGCAGACCAGACCAGGTCATCCTCCCACTGCCGACCATGCCCAGCGGATCGCCAGGAAAAATTGGACTTAGCAGGATTAAAGCTGCTATCGTCAGATCGAGTGAGCTTGGCATGAAGCAGGCCAGCACGGGAGGGAGCCCACAACCGTCCCCGCGTCCGTCCGTCTCACCCATTATGCTGTGTTAGCGCTGGACATGTGCAATGGAGTGAGGTGTGGTGGTGGCGGCTTGACTTGTCTTGTTAAGCTTGTCTTGGTCTCGTCCAGGGTTGCAACGCAATTGGTATCCAAGGAAATAGCGTAGGCAAATAAGGTCATGTCTAGTGTTTCGTTTCTGCCGGTTTGCCCTAGACTCCCACTGTCTGTCGCTGTTATTATGGAGAGCACGGGCTTCTTTTATTCGTTTGCCAGCTGAAGCTGCGTCACTTGGAGGCCCAGGCCAGACTGAGGTTGCCCCTCAGCTCCCCTCCTCCACCTTTAAGCATAAGGCAAGGTAAAGTACCTTAGATCCCTACTAATCTTCCACCGTCTCCCTGTTTTTTCCCTTCTCCTCCTCCTTCAGAACGACCCTCCCCCGATCCTTATTCTTTTCCTGTCTTCAAACTCTCTGAAGATTATATCGTGTTCCCCTCTGCTAGCTCAGAAGGGGTTCTTTCTTTCCTATCTTTGCAGCACAACTAGCTAACATCCTGGGATACTCCCAGCTTGAGGACGTGAACCACAGTCATGTCCACCTTCAGATCTCACAGCCTCCTGGTGGGGCTTGTTATCCTCGTTGCTCTGGCTTCTCCAGCCTTTGCTTTCGGTGCTGGTAACATTGCTTCAATCTCCAAGGTCGAAGGTCAAAACTGTGAGTGATCATAACCATAACCAAACAATGTCCAGTAGTGGCTAATCAAGCTCTCCTTCAGGGCGCCACGGCGATATCACCGATGCACTCTTGATCCTTTCGCAGGCTAAGGCCCTCAATGGCAAGAAGTTCAACAAGATCAACGTTTCGCGAGTCTACTTTGGAAACTGGCTTCGAGATTACTCTCAGGCCATCGATGTCGGTACTGTCAAATCGGTCTCTGCTGAGGCCATCCGTCTTCTACTCTGTGTCCTTGGTTTCATGACCTTCGGCTACGGCTCTGGAGAGTTCGAGGTCACTGCTGAGCGACTCGGATGCTACCGCCCTGAGGACCACATCGACAACCCCAAGGACTACGCCGAGAATGTCGATGCTCGCCAGTATGATGAACGCCTTCGTGGGCCAATCGACGAGGATCGAGAACTAGCTATCGATCCTGAAACGGGAATGAAGAACTACATTGCGAACGAGCGTGCACGTATCATGACCTCCGCTAGGCATGTCAAGAAGCTCTTTACCGGTACTATCGAGCTTGGTCGTCGATACAAGGACTCTCAGCGAAAGGCAGACAAGTACGAGGCTCTCCGCCTCATGGGAACTGGACTGCACTGCCTGGAAGGTCTGTAACACCGACTTTCTCGAGCCAATTAGCTTGTTTCTAGGGTCATATAAAGCTAACTTGTCTGCAGATTTCTTTGCCCACAGCAACTACTGTGAGCTGGCCCTCATTGAGCTTGGCGAGCGTGATGTCTTCCCCCACGTTGGTCGTAACACACAGATCGAAATTGAGGGTGCCCGTGGTCCCGTCTATCCTATTGTCACTGGCACTTTCGGTGGTGTTGACTTCTTGCACTCAGTTACTGGTGAAGGTTGGTTCAAATGCTCCATATGAACGAGAGGAGAGCTAACAGATTCAGTGTCTGACAAGCTCACTCAGAACGAAATTGAGGAGCTCGAGGGTACTCTCCAGCAGGGTGCCAAGTCTGACACCAGCATGCTTCGTGATCTTCTGGATAAGATCCCTGATGGCATCTTTGGCGATAAGCACCAGAGTGACCGGGTCGACGAGCTCCAGAACAATGCTGCTACTGCTCAGATGGAGAACACCTCTGTGTCTCCTCGTGATCCCGAGGAATTCACCATCTACATCCAGAATGTCTTTAAGCAAGTCATGCCTGCTATTGAATTCCATGACGACATCATGAAGAGCATTTCGGGTGCCATGGAGAAGATTCCTGTACTCCCCAAGATCATCGAGCAACTGGAGGAGCAGCTCTCCGTCTTCATCTTCTCCATCATTGCTCCTTTCATTGTTCCTCTCATTCAGCAGATCCGCAATGAGCTCAAGACTGGTTCTGATGAGATCATTGCCAGCAGTGAGCGTGAACAGCACATTGTCTTCAACGACGATGATTCTAGCAACCCCACTCACTCTATGCTTTCCAAGGATCACTTTTCCAACGTAAGACAAGCCACATAAATGATTGTATGCAGCAACTAACTTGGATGTAGATCTTGAACGAGATTGCTGGCCGAAATGCTGCTGCGGTGGTGCAATGGGTTGTTCCTCAGCTTATGGACGCCATCGATGATGAGAGTGTCGACGTGGATAGACTCCTCGACGACATCGTCAACGGTGTGATGCATCATCCTGCTCAGCGTGACCTCGGAAACCGCAAGGTTCAAGAGGGCCGTCGCCGCTCCTATGAAGGTGTCAAGGAGTGGTGGAACAACATGGGTGACCGCCAGCGTGACGATTACCGCCAGAAGCTGACCCGAGAAGGCGTTCAAAATGGTGAGAACCACAAAGAGGGTGTTGTCGACACTGGTCACGGCCATGGATGTGCTGGCAAGCTCGAGATGCGAAAGCTGTACGGCGGTGGCCCTGAGACCCTCGAGGACAAGATTGCTGGTGCTGCGGCCGACGCTATCTTTAAGGGTGCTACCGGCGCCATCTCTGGCATGGTTGAGCAGAACACTGGCTACAAGATGCCCTCTTCTTCCCGTAAGGAGGAGAAGGAGGAGGGTGGTCTCAGCGGCTTCCTCAACCAGGCTGGCTCCATCCTTGGCGGTGCTTTCGGCAGTGACGAGACTAAGAGGC
The DNA here is from genome assembly GCA_013396025.1 of Fusarium phyllophilum. Taxonomy (NCBI): domain Eukaryota; kingdom Fungi; phylum Ascomycota; class Sordariomycetes; order Hypocreales; family Nectriaceae; genus Fusarium; species Fusarium phyllophilum. The sequence goes on from JAAOAQ010000485.1 coordinate 18,883, forward strand.
AGTCCAGCAGTCACCGTGAAGATGATGGCTCCTACACTAGAACTGAAGTAGAGTATGGTCGCCACGGTGATCGCTATGGTCAGGCTGAGTATTCTCAGACACAGCGCCCTGATGGTAGCCAGCAGTCTGAGTACCGTCGGTACGAGCAGCAAGACTCCTCAGACGGCCGTCACACCGGCGGCTACGGCTATGAGGAGCGAACTGAGACTCACCAGAGTTACTCTGGAGGCTACGAGCAGCGCACTGAGCGACATGAGTACTCCGGCTCAACTGAGAGCCACGGCCGTCGTCGTGATGATGATCACGGTGGCTACGGTGGCCGTCGTCATGATGAAGGCGGCTATGGTGGTGGTAACAGCTACGGCCGACAGGAGGAGAGCGGCTATGGTGGAAACAGTGGTTACGGCCGCCAAGAGAGCAGCTACGGTGGCAACAGCTATGGACGTCAAGAGGAGAGCAGCTATGGTGGAGGTTATGGGGGAAGCCATGAACGTCGTGATGAGGGCGGATATGGCGGCAGTGGAGGCTATGAGCGTCGAGAGGAGAGTGGCGGTTACGGTCGCCGTGAAGAGGGTGAATATGGGGGTGACAACTACGGACGCCGAGACGAAGGTGGCTATGGCGGAGGCTCTGCTGATGAGTATCTTCGCCAGAGCCAGGGAGGCCATGGACGTGAACGCCGTGGCAGCAACGAATATGGCGATAATGGCTATGGTGGCGACCGACGTTGGTAAATTGTTGAACAGCACTACGGGTGGGAAAACTCTCAGTGAGGGAGTTCACCATCATGCTTAGATAACAGAATGTCGGGCCAAATGAAGAAAAAGAAATGAGAGTAACGGTTGAATTAATTGCGTGTGAAATGCATATCTGCATTATCCGATGTCCCACTACGACTGTTTCTACGGTTCTTAGGCTCTGTTGTAAAGAAAGATACCACTTTGAGGATACCAAAGACATCCGCAACGCTTTCCCAGAACACATCTTACCTTGAGACCCTCAAACTATGTCTGAGTACACGAAGTCATGTGCAAGGCGTTGCTGAACCTGCGAGTTGTATCAGGATATTGTAAATGGCCGGGCTTGGCATTCTTACTCAGACTGTACGTTGCTGATCTGTGCAACATAGACTGGAGATCTCGCTGCGGGCAGTGTACTATCGTAGTGGTCTCCTCTTTACTATCTGCACAGTATGAGTCTATGTTTGTTGGTCCTCACATCTGAGTGGCATTGGTTGTCCTCTCAATGCAGTGAGGACAGAATGTCAGTGTCATGCATCATGAGAGTGTAACACGTGCAGTTAAGACGAGAACTTTGGTTCGTCAGAAAGTGTAGTTTTCGTTTAAATGTCCCGATGTTCTCATGCTCGGATCCTAGTAAGGCATCTGAGTGATGTTCGACCCTGACGGTATCTGCCTCAGGCAGCAATGATCCGGATAGGATCGCCCGCTTTTGATTACGTATTACGTCAAGTGGCGTAGCACGAGGAGGCCAGGATCTTCTAACCTCGAACAAGCTCTTACAGGGATGCGACAAGGGGCAACAGTTGACTTTGTCTTGTCCGAACTCCGAAGTTCTGCCTTGTCTATTCAGTCAGAAGCATGAACTGCCAGTATCAGCAGACAAACCAACAGTGGACAAGGCTGTATGTCCCTTATGTATGAATTGTTGCATTGAAAATTCTTTCACGTTTGATCGTCCTTTCAAAATCTGATACCTAGGTACTTACTACTCCGTACGTAGGTGCCGTTTGCCGAGATAGCTCCAGCCACAAAGGACCCTCGAATAAAAGATAGGCATTCGAATTACCTACCTCGGGTTGCTTCCAGGATATCGAATGCAGTGTAGTGAGTCGCGCACCCTGAACGTGTATCCGTAGGGGTCGTCTCATTATGACTCCAGGGTTCATCAAATGACAAGGTCCTTGAGTGGACTACAGCGCTTGATTGCCCTACCCGTTTGTCTCTGACGGTTCGACGGGCGAGCTCTTGGGGTGTCAGCCAGTCATTGGCGCCCAGAGACATAACCCTCCTTATCCATCGGGGAGAAGGATTTTGAGTGCGCTGCGCCTCCCCGTCTCCGCGGAGGAGAAGAGTGACAGTGACACGAGCAAGGGTTTAAAAGAGAGTGAGTGTCAGGGACTGGGGCTGTCGACAATATCCACGATAACGCACATCAGCAGTGGGCGGAATTGATTGTCATCGACGGATCAACAATACGTATTACCGTTGATCATTGAGTTTAGGTTACAGTGGATGACTGAACGTGTCGCGGGAGACAAGCTTTGGTCACAGAAGCTTGGCTGGGTACAAGGTTATGTTAGGTTAGATCCGAACCGTTTCGTCAGGCCACTGATGAGTTCGAACTTCGAAATCTTTCGAATGTATGTAGTGTTCGGGGATGTGCTCTGAAAGCTTCAACGAGTCATGTAGACTCAGTGACGAACTGCTTTCTATCTCTGGACGGTCCATTAATTGATTGACTGGTAAATACTATGGTTGAAACTCGACGTCGTACTAGGTTTCATCAATTGACTATTCAGCTGTCACCGTTACAGTTAAGCTCACGGCAACTCCCTTGTATCTTAACTCTGCAAGAACCACGAGGTGATGGTGAAAACTCTTTCAGCCTGCATATCTACACGGCTTGCGTCCGAGTGATACGGTAAAACATCCATGTCCGTGGTGGTGAGAGATAAAAAAAAAAAGGGACATTCAAGGATTACGACTGCGGGTCAAGTATCCCCAATACGTTCAAGTCTTGACCAACAAGCTTTTGGTTTGTGGGGAAGTGGACGGGACAAATCTTGACTGCCTGATCTTATCCTTTTCTATCCTTTCCTATTCTGAGGTAAGTTGATGTGATTGATGGAGATGGATAGCACAAGCTTTGTTGTACCACTAATGCAGATTGCTCTGTTAGGTTATTCTAGACTGTCTGTCTGTTTGCTACTCTCACACTCGCTCGTCTGATATCAATAACACCAACTGGAATTTCAAAAACTGAGACATTGGCTTGCTCTAACTCACCTGGACCTGGCCAACTCCGTTATTATTCCCGACTCGAGCTTTTACAAGCATCCATCTGGTCTTAAAGTCCGAGCCAAAACATGAGTTGGGCTGTCTAATTGGTCCACCCTCAAAAGTCAATGAGATTATCAGAGACAGCTACATACCAGATCAAAAAACGACAATTCTCTCGATTTTCCTGTTTCCCAAATGCTCGGTTCGTCAAGAGATAGCCGGCTTGGCATCAGCCATCGCTTTGACTTCTTTCCTTCTGCTGCTCTTGTTCCTGCACCTAAAACAGAGCTAGCTCAACGTAGCTGTAGCTGTTCCTGTAGCTCTCTTTTGATTTGGTCGATTTGCATCGTGGCCCCCGACAGTTTTCGCATCTTTGGAGTTGGATCTCGAATCGGACTATCATGTACGTGCCTGGACCGACTCGTCATTTCTGCCGGATCACATCGTCTCACTTTGGTATCACTATTTTGTCGTGGAGTCCTGATTCTATCAATCAGTTAATTCCTCTCGATTATTTTGCTCGTGAAATATTTGTTGATTCATATCACTTCGATAACAGTCCCTGCATAAAATTATCTTATACCCTCACACCCTTGTTCCATCGTTCACACTCCAAAAACCGAAACGCGCCACCAACGAAACTGCCCAAATTCACTCAATCGCTCAATCGCTCTCTCCACCCCCAACCCTGCCTGCCCTGCCATTCATCGAATCCAGTTTCCCAGTTCAGGACTCCCCCTCTCTTTTCGCGGCTCAGCAGGAGGCAGGAGGCAGGGCAGGAGAGGACAGCCCAGACAGGTAGGCTCACTGCACTTCAGTTCGTCGAAAAACACTCACTCGCGCTTTCTCCCTTTCGTATTGCCTCTCCTTCCCCTTCTCCACCAGCCCGGCCACCCTATCCATCCACATCCGCTCCCTCCCGTGCCTGCCTGCCTGCCTGCCTGCTTCTTGCTTCTTTCTCTGGCTGGCTTGTCCTTCTGTTCTTCCTCACCCCCAGCGGCGGCAGCCACAATCAGTGTCCCGCCCATTTCCACCCTCCGTCCTGGTTTCCCAAACCCAAGCAAGTCCAGGTCAAATCAAGTCCACCTTACTTACCTACTCTCGCTTGATTCTCTCGCTCTTTCTCTCCCCCCAGGAACGCCAACTCGTTTGCTCTTACTTTTTTACTCATTCTCATACTCGGTTTCAAGTCTCAATTCCAGTTTTCACTCGACTCCTCGAAACGTCACTTCGTCCTCACAAACTCGCCTTCACCAGATCATTCACCATCGAATCCTCACTGTCGCCCTGGGCCGTCACTTGACTTTTTGCGCCTTTGGTGCACGCCATATAATGCCTACGATTCCATGATTGAATATGTTTTAGAAGCATGTGTAAGTTATATCACTCTCTGCTCAACCAACCTTTGTCATAACCTCTTATTTTCTCTCTCCGTCTCGTCTTACACTACATGGTAATTGATTCATTGATTCTACCCGTTCTCCCCGAAGGGCGTCTGTCCCTTTCCGTCCCGTTCCTGCTCATCCGCGCCCGCGGGTTCGAGGCCAAGAACCTCGCATCATACCCCAGTCTTGGCATCCCATGAACTGACATCAAATCGTCCAGCGCTCACCGAGATACGAAATGTCGTGTATGTCTTTACTCCATCCATTATGTCTCTTTACCTGCAACGTCGTTGTATCCTCGTGGCCGTTCTTTTCATCGTCGCTGGCGTGACATAACGACTACGCCGCCCTCGACTCCCCACTTGCACCAACTCAGCAAACCACACGACATCGCCCACAACCTTCCGATCAGACGACGTCACTCGCCTTGCTTGATTAAAGCTGTGAACATTGCTGACCAATTTCATCAGCCTCCTATTCAGTAATCCAGTATGGAGCGGCGCCAGTACGGTCCCGTCGACAATCATCCGAAACCTCACGGCTCTTTCGGTGGGTTGATTCACTTGACATCATTCCTTTACGACGAGGCAACTGGAAGACTCGTCTGACATTAACTAACCACGCAAACAGTCCGATATAGCATATAAGGAGCGAATTTCCACCAACATTACCACATTAACCGCCACAAATGCCGATTCGTCTAATGGCCTTATCACCGGCCTTCTCTACGTCCCCGACCTCGACAACGACCGTGAGTGCGACCAGCAACAATACCAGTTTATTCCTCGAAATGTCACCCGCCGAGATAATCTCCCTCCCACCAATTACAATCTCATCGCGCTCGCGCCGTGGTTCAGCATCGACTGTACCCTAGCCTACCTTGCTTCTGCGCGTCTCGACCCCATTCGCGCTTTCATCTTTTACAAACCTAACAACTCGTCAAATCAACCTCAAGATGCGGACTCACCTGTTTGGAACCTGGAAGATGGTGGAGCCTGGATGACCGTCAACAAATATCCAATTTACGCCATTTCTGGTCAAGAAGGCCAGAACATGATGCGACAGCTCAGTTACTATTCAGGCAGCGTGGACGACATACCTTATGGCGAAAATATCAGCACGCTTTATGGCCCAAATCCGAAGGATTATGTCCGGATCTGGACCGAACTGAGCGTCCATGATGAATCTGATATTCCACCGCTATGGGCGTTCTTCCTCATAGTAATTGGTGCCTTGCTTGCCATATTTGCATTCGTCTCGATAACCATGCATCTTGTTCAACGAAGACGACGTATATCGCTTCGAAAAAGAGTTGAATCTGGCGAAGTCGATCTCGAAGCCATGGGAATTAAGCGCCTGACAGTACCTGCTACCCATATCACCAGCTTCCCTCTATTTACTTACAACGCGGACCCGGACTCAACAGCTCCTCCTCCTACCCCATCATCTACACGACGCATGCGAAGGAGTCGTGGATTCGATCAGCGCAGCATACGGTCCGGAGCCAGTGTCCGGAGCAAAAGATCCAATATCGGAGCCTCGGGCGACAACGCTGCTACTAATTTCCAACCTAGTTGTCACATCTGCCTAACCAATTTTGAACACCGAGTCACCATCATTCGGGAGCTTTCATGCGGTCACATATTCCATCCCGAATGTATCGACGAGTTTTTGTCAAAGAATAGTTCTCTCTGTCCTATGTGCAAGCATTCGATGTTGCCAAGAGGTTACAGTCCAAGGATCACTAACGGAATGGTGCGTCGAGAACGTGCTCTGAGAAAATTACGTCAAAGAGTCGATCTCGAGGATTTATCTGAGGAAGGTGATAACACGAAGATGAAGGACTGGAGTAAACGACTATTCCGAACCTCGCCATCACCTTCACGGCCTTCCTCGTCGCCACTTATTAACTTGAAGCTACCCAACTTCAGACGACAGCCTGCTACAAATACAGCAACGAATGAGGAGGAACGAGTAGCAACGCCACCAGCATCATCCACCCCCGCACAATCCCAAGAACCAGAAGCAAACACTCGCCCACCAGCTCCAGCCCAGATTCCAAAGACAAGGAGGCCTAGACCTCGACTTTTGAATATGCTCCCAACACAGCCAGAGAATTCCGAGTTGAATACGGACCCAACGCCAAGACGTGGAAGTCCTTCTTCGTTTGCTCGACAACGCATGCGTGAAATTGCAGCCAAGAACGCGCCTTTCGACGATCCGGACTCTCAAAGGGCGATATGTAAGTCGTTTATCGAAATGAACGTAAAGGCATACACTAACGTGACCACAGGGCTACGAGCACTCTCAAAAGTTTTCCCAGGCTACTTCTAATTCTGCTTTGATAAACATCATGGTCAGAAAACTTCTCTTGCATTTGATGGGGCATCATAGGTTAGGCGTTTATGTCATGGGCAGGGTTTTGGGATCTAGGCCGATCTGGTAAGGCCATTGATTATACGACTTTTTTCGGGTACATTGGTGCATTGGAAAGGCATTTAATGAGGCGTTGGTTGGATTTACGAGAATTGTATATACAGGGGCTCGTTGAGAGGATAGGAGGTGCAGAGCAGTGGGCTAGCAATGGCATCCCATCTACTAATTATGTGTTATCCATAATATGCTATCAACAAAGCATGTGCCCAAACAATATACAATCACTATATGAAACAAAATGAGCAGCACTATTGAATGACCAAGATTTTTATATTTTAGATCAGGCTACCATGTATTACTAAGGACTAGCTATTCCCCTGCATGCACCAATATATCTGAGGGGTCAAGTCGTTCATATTTCTCGCTCTAGGTACGCTCCAAACGCCAAACATAATCCAAGTCCAATGATCCAAATTCCTACGTTCTGGTGTCTGATCATAACGAATTGCTCAATTCCCTTCACCACGCTTTCCTTTACCTTCCAGCAACGGCTCATTACGGACTCCGCCTCTAGCAAGTGCATCTCGAACGCGATCGTTCTCGGCAGCACGAATTCTACTTCTTGCGTCCTCCAGGCGTTCAACGCCTCGATCAATGGTCTCAATATGCACGCTCAGAGGGATTGGAGGTCCACTACCAATACCATTACGGAGCACCTCTGGCTCAGCAACACGGTCACGTAAGTCGCCCAAACCAGCTTGAATGCTCTCGAGTTCGAGGATAAGCGCGTTGACCTGTGCAACTGCTGAAGAGCGCTGTGCGTCAACCTGACGCAGAAGAGCCAGTTGGCGGGAAAGACTGTTGAGTTGGTTCGAGTTTGCACCGACAAGTGTCCAGATATTCCAGAGGACGTTTTCACGCCGCGATGCCGTATCGGCAGAGGAGCGAGAACTTATGTCGTAGATGAGCATCAGATGATCTTCAGCTTTTGTAAGCAAGCGCAGAACGGCTTGCGCTTCAAGGATAAGGGTCGCGATACGATCCGAGACAAGAGCCGTATGTTCAATATACTTGTCTAGGAGAACTCGCTCGTTGAAGATATGGTCTGTAGTTGGCTGGAACGGGTGAAAGAGCCATGACGCCCAGCCAAGAATAGGGGAAGGTGAGGAAATCGACTTCCCATCCTCTGTTTCAGGGGATAGAGTATCGAGATAACGAGATGTCCAGCGATTGATGCTTATGACAGCATCAACAGCAGAGCCAACATGGGTGTTGAACTTCTGCAAGTCCGAAGACGTCTGCCTCGCCGTGTCGATGTAACCGTCAAACTCAAATAATAACTCATCGCGAGCTTGTAGATCGCTGTGTCGCACAAGGCTGCGTAAATCTCGAATGGCCGTTTCGGATCTTTTCATCTCGAATGGGAGAGAGACTCCATCAGAGCTCTTTTCAAGAACTTGCTCGAACTTTGACTGAACATTCATGAGATCATCGAACTCAACAGGTGAGCCGTCACCTCCAGCAGGCACTATTGTATCCAGAGAAGGACAGAACGGAAGGTTCAGTAGCGACGCGCCCGGGATACGGCAAAGAGGAGATAGAGATGCGGCGATAGAGCGAGTTGCCATGTTCTGTGCAATAATAAGACCACCAAAGCAAAGATAGATGGCCAGTAGAATCGCAAAAGGTTTCTGAGCGTAGCGGAATGCTAGCGCGATAACGTTGAGAAACCATGCAAGTGTGTTGTATATCGCCGCTGGGACGCTTTGAGCGATTTGATTTCCAACTGTTGGCGGTGGCTGTTCGCGATATTGACGACGATGATATTCATCCTCGGTCTCATATCTTGCTCGCGCATTTCTCTGCTTGGGGGGACTTGAAGGTGGTGGATTTCCTCTTCTCCTCACACCTTCGTTGCCGCCATATCCTATGCCCAGTCCTCTTATCGTGCGCTCACTCCTACTACTTCCCTCACTCGCAGTATCGATGCGCGGCATGTGAAATTCTGGATCGGGTGATCGAAGGACTCGCTCTCCACTTGCGCTCACACTTGCGCGCGAAAGACTCGGCCTGAATGGCTCTCGTAGAATGACCTGCTCGTCGTCTGGGTCCGCCCCAAAGTCGCGAATGCTGTCCTGCGATGCGAAGCTGAGATTTCCTTGAGAAAACGGTTGCGAGGGTATGTTGCCTGAGGATGTAGGTGGTGATGATTCCCCAAGCGATGGGAGGATACTTGTGTCGAAACTGTCGTTCTCCCCTTCAACAAAGCGCCACGAGTCCTCGGGTCGAAGTTCACGTTGGCGCGAAGATCCCATGTTGTTCACCGTCGGCGCTCGAGTACGGCAGAGTCGAACACGAGCAGGCGTTACGGTCACGTCACCTCAGTCCAAGAAGTATACGAACTCGACGTCCGGTCGCATCAGATAGGCGATATGAATGGTGAAAGTGGTGTATTTATAGTATAGAATGTGAGATAACAATATGCGCCAAGTTAGATCGTGAAGCGCTGACTGGCGCCCTTAGCGTAGGCAGGCGGAAGTGCGTTCTAGGAGCGGTGAGTCATCGGCAGTTGTGATAATGGTTCACGGTGATTGTCAACGGGAGTGCGCTTGATGTTTCAGGTCGTGAATGGGCGTCAAAATGATGTTGATGTTGTTAGGTTGTTGTCTTTATGAATGATGTAAGAGCAAGGTAAGGTAAGTGAGGCGGCAAATGGAGCTACATGGCCGAGCGAGGGTAAGTGAGGTCACTACCCACCAGATCATAAGGTACCTTAGGTACCTGCGGGGAAGCACAAAGACACTGGGGATTGAAAGGAAAGGTGAATGATACTGAAGTTTACCTAGTAGTATATCACTGTAAGCATAACTTGAATTATTAATTTAATTAGCTCTATATTGCAGAATACATCCAATATAAATTATAGTCTGCAATTTATTATGACCTTCACTGATCAATCGATATCTTATTAATTATTATGTCAGTTGTACATTGGATGTAATTAGAAGACCCTTGTCGCGCTGCCTAGCGCCGGTCAACAGTGGGGACATAGAGGCTGACCGAGACCTCGTGGTCAAATAGATTTTAAGTCTAGGGTATTATTGACGGTCACCATCTTAATTAGACGTCAATGAAAAAGTAACCAACATCGACTTCTTTCCAGCTGTCCACTTACCAAGGTACTTCTGGATATTACTAAATGTACCTCCGTGGTCAAGTTTCCAGTTTTCAAAAACCTACAATATTGCCAATCGAGTTCAAAAATATCCAGGTATTCGAGCCCTATAAACTTCTTCCTGTAGATGCTGAACACATGAAACCAAGACTTGACCAAGCAGACCGTGAGGCGTTTGTAAATCGACCTTCCATCTCTCAACCATATCTATTCTATATCATTAATTTGAACGAGACTCAGAAATCCGGTCTAAATTCACTACCATTTCCTCCTCCAGAGTAGGTCAAACTATTATCTAGTTATGTGCGTACAACCAAGGACACATTGTCGTCACTTCTCTACTTTCACAGGAACCGAGCCCCCCCTTGACTTGTCACCTGAACACCCTGCTTCCATATGAATATTCAGAACTGAACTTCCTGTGTCAGCTGTTATATCCGAGGCCGACATATCTCCGCCAGGAGCTTGAGTTGGATTTCCTGCCCAAGCCACAGCACTCGTCTCTGGCTCACATTGCGGCGGGTATGGTGGCAGCCCCGACCAACCACCCATATGCTTCAATGTGGGCGACCTGAGCCAGAGAGACTCTGCCTCGGTTGTAGACGCAGGTCTATCACCAACCGCTGACGTAGCTTGAGGAGCTCCCGTATACCCATGCTCATGGCCGCCTCTGCCCAGTGCCTCCATGAAAACGTCAGATAACGTCTTTGACCTGGGCCAGAATTCCCCAGACTTTTTCAGGAACTCTGCCAGAAACAAAACTCTAGATCTGTAATCTGGCTGCCCTGCACCATGGAGCACAGCATGGCACAAAGGTGAGGCTGCTTGTTCCAAATCAAGTAGGCATGAAGGGGATAACTTCTCTGGTACAAGCTGAGAACCAAGAAGAGCCATCAGACGCAATGGTGCTTGGAGAACCAGTGGTGACGGAGTGTCATGTTCTATAGCAACACTGTGAAGTAATGAAGCCGCGAAATGTTCATCCCAGTGTCCATAGAAATGAGCCTGCATTCGGATCTCGAGGCTTTAGAAAGATTTAGCCATCTGAAAAACGACTTTCTAGGGAGGTTTGGCTTACCCAAAAGAGACCACTAACTACAAGACAAACTGTGAGTAGCCGAACTAGCCTCTGAACGAGTCAAAGAACTTACCGCATGGTACAGGATCATATCAAACATACCATCTTCCCCAATGCGATGTTTCTTGCTGTCTTTGATTCTAAATCGCCAGGAATCGATGAGCTGACTCGCATACTTGAGGTTGTGCCGGGCTGCCTGGTTACAATCATGAAGAAACGGTGCCACATGAATATGGTATATACGAATAAGGTCAACAAAGTAGGCCCAAGAAGAGTACTCGCGAGAGAGGCCTAGGCGGTCGTACTCTTCAAGAGTCATTGGGGCTGGAATATTCTAATGGAAAGTCAGCGTGAAGTGGTTATCTCGAACAAGAAATACGCACACCGGCCTGGTAGTCCCAATCCTCACATGGAAGTCCTACCACAAAACTGGGCCCAGGAGGGTAGAGTGTTGAGTAAAACTGATTCTGTCGCAAACCAAGCAACATCTCGTGTGTATATAATCCCAAATATGTCCGGCGTCATGATTCAGCGAGGACTGGGTCTGTTTCGCTATCCGCGAATTCTTTGCTCTGAAGTTCCAAATGAGAAGCCAGTGCAAAAGCTCTGTTGAACATGATTTCGCCAACGTTGCGATACTGTCTCCCAAATTCTGTAACAGAAAGACACAGCAGTGCTTGAACGGGCCAGATTGTTGGGGAAAGAGTGTCATTCGACATTCGGTAGGCATTCTGTTGTAGCTGTGTCTTGTCGACGTTGTCCAAGTATAGAGACCCAATGTAGGTAACTGTGGCAACGAGGAAACGTAAGTTTCTGGTTGCGTTCTGTAAAGATCCTCCAGTTTCTTTCTTGGGGGTAGCCAAGAGTGGGCGACGTGAAAGTGGGCGTAGTAGAGATCGAATGGATGTATGGTGTTGCAAGTTGTGGAAGGTATCATTTGGGGAAACGGAATGCCAGACCTAGCAAGGTCTGGCGACAGTGTGCTCTCTGTAGTGTCATCTTGATCGGTCACCAAAGCCTCTCCCTTCTTCATACTTGTCTTCTTTGAGTTTCGGAACCCTCGACGTGACTTGGTGTAATGACACGGTTTGCCTTCTTCTTTGCATCGAGTGCATGACGTACCTCCATCGCACTTGATATGCTTATAACGGCAAGGATTACAAGCCGAAGAGATACGCTTCTGGGGGTTTGGGGGTTCTGTACTAACTCGTTTTTGACTCGAGTTGAGTTCAACCCCAGATGAAACTTCGCTTTGTGAGGAGCTTGCCATGTTTGATCGACGAACTGGATCTTCCAAGTGACGATGAAAGGAGGCCTCGAGACCCCGTACAGTTTTGCTCTGTTGGCAAACACCACCGGTAGGGCCTAACAAGTAGGATAGAGTCGATAAAGGATGTGTCGTGGCACCGAACCAAGCTTTGTCAAGAACCGACAGGTTGAACAGGTTTGTGGCAAGTGCCGGAGCCATGGAATATATACACGCACAATAAGGAATTAGAAATGGAAGAGGTGGATGGAACTACGAGCAATACAAATACATGGTACCAATGCAACATGGTGGAGGCGTAGGGCAGAGAAGATGGTCGTCAGGCTTAAACAAAAGCAAATGGTCCAACGCATCATGATTGGAAGAGGTAGGCAGTTGAGTTAGATTCAAATCTCAGAACCATGTTGCAATAGCTGACTCCTCCAGTCATATTGGTCCCAGGGAGGTATGTGGCGTGGATATGGGTTCCCAGTCGAGGACTAGGTAGGGGGAAGATGTGTCAGAAAACGGCCGCCTGCATCTCCTCCATTGAGAGCTAGAAAGCTGTGACCTAGAATACAGACGCAAGCAACCATGTTACTGGTCTCACGTTGTTAGGTCGCAAATCAAGAGAGTGAAGAGGGGTCAAGAATGGGCCGCCTCCGACTCAATAATGGCAACTCTGGCACAAGAACCGGGTTGCTGGTGCATCTAGCACTCGGGGATTTTCACAGAGACACACCAGACGGCGTGTATGTGTCGTTTGATTATGCGTTTAGGGGTTGTCGTTAAAGTGAAGTCTAACCAGCAAAGGCAGGCAGGCTGGCCTATACTGTTGGACAGCTGTTGAACCGCCGCTCGGAGCGGGCCTTGCAAAGCTCCCGTCTCTCTTAAGACAGCAGGCAATATAGTCACTAAGAGCAGCCACTGTCTCATTAGCCAGCAACTCGAGCTCTGATCGTTTGAATGGTATCCACAGAGGAGGAGATGCCTGGTCGCCGGCTGGAGGATTCACATTTCTGACGTGTACGAAGTCATCAGAAGAGTCGCGATGCAGATGCAACTGCAGCACAACCAATATAAAAATTGCTTTTTTCAAAGGAACTCTGTGTAACACAGTGCCCATGCAGCTAGTCGTCAGTCCCATCTCCCAGGTGTCTGGGACATACTGGTTGCATACAGGGCTATCGGAGATATCATAGCGCCAGTGATTTGCTGGTCGTTGGTCAAGCCTCAAACATACGGGTACCCATCTCCTTGAGCCCCCGAAGGCTTGTGGGGCCCAGTGACGTGACAGCCAACCAGTATATCTGCTTGTATTAGCTAAGCGATTGGATTTGCGGCCTGTTATTCGTCTAGAGCGTGCCCCACAAGCCTTCGGGGGCTCAAGGAGATAGCTGAATTCTGCCAAGTAAGTGTGGCTTATATTCCCCAGAGCCTGGTTTTGGTTTGCCGACGATTTGTGATACTCTGAGAACGAAGCGTCTCTGAATTTCATGATTTGATGGTATCGGCCGAAGTTTGTTGGATGAAATGTGCTTTGTGAGTAGGGGCACAGAAGTTTTGAGACGGTTTGTGACGAGTTGAGCCGCACTTGCCATCTCAAGTTCTGTGTAACTGCCACCCTCTCCTCATTGGAACAAGGGGGAAAGAGAGGAGTTGCAGCGGGAGAGGGTCCCGGCTTATGGCCCGGCCCAGACGGGGACACAGGGAGATACAGTGGCACTACGCAGACTACCTATCCAAGCTAACAAAAAGACTGAGGGAAATTCAGTATAAATTCAGGAGACCTTAGGCCAGTTGATTTTGGCACCTCGCCATAAGGTCAGAAGTTGTCTCGCTCTCTGAAGAGCGGAAACAAGCGCTAAGGCAAGTCTCAGTGAGCACGGAGTAAGACAGGCGCGTGAAGATAAAAAGTTCCCTACTCTTTTACGAGTAGGAACGGGCCTGGGCAGAGGCACGAGGGAGGAACATGCACGGGTACGGTAAAGTAGCCGATAAGGCCTAGGCACTGTAACACCTCGGCTCGGCTTCTGCTCAACAACCCCCGGCCCTCGCGTCATGGGCCCGCACAATCCCCAGATGAGATCCAATGCGATGCGCCGAGACGAGCTGAACTGCGTGCTTCCTTTTTGCTTTTATCACCTGCAACAAACGAAAGCTCGCTCTACCCAGCTGTAACCGGATCAACCCACCACCAAATCGACCGATAGACTTCCAATCAGATACCCGAAACTCAACGAACGCCCTCATCCTCATGCGCATGTATCAGGTCAAATGACCGACTCGAGCTTCGTCCAAGCCCAACGCCGCGTCGCTGCGCGTCGCCGAACCCGTGAGGCCGAAGCTGCTGCTCGTATTGCTGCACAGCGACAATCTTCTCGACCTAGAGCCAACCTCGAGCGCTTACCATACCCCCTAAATCGCATAGGATCTGCCTGGGATGCTGTGTCGACAAGGGAGGGCACGCGCCCTGCATTTCGAGTAGGACAAGTCGATGCCGAACTACTCGATGTAGAGCTCTTGGACATTCTCAAGGATCAGGTTTGCGAGGGTCTCAAATATTTTGGTGGAGGGCATCTGCACGATGACTGGTCAGCTGAGATTATGTTGGCTCTGAGGGCGGTGCTCTTCAAACTCACTGTCTGGGACCACGATGCCACATACGGAGCGGCTCTCCAAAACCTCAAATATACCGACGCCAGAAACGACGGGCTTATTCTCAAAGCACCCTCAAAGGTGCAGAAATCACTCTATGGACTTGTCACAGTATTTGGAAACTATGCTTGGACGAGATGGGAGGACTGGCTTCTGGAGCATGACGATGGTTACGACGAGCCAAGTCCCCGGCTAAAGCGACTATCGAAATTGACATCTGCCCTCTCAACTGTTCACTCAGCGGCGGCATGTGTCTCATTTCTAGTCTTCTTACTGCATGGACGATACCGAACCCTCCTGGATAGAATTCTCAAAATGAGACTTGCGCCACCCACAAGCCAAGTAAGCAGAGAGGTCTCATTCGAGTATCTCAACAGGCAGCTTGTCTGGCATGCCTTCACCGAGTTTTTGCTTTTCGTACTACCCCTGATCGGCATCCAGCGATGGCGACGCTGGCTGACCAGGACATGGCGGAAAACAAAAGACATTATCAGAACGGGGCCTCAGGAAGAGGGCAAGGCCAATGGCGAATACGCGTTCCTCCCCGAGAGGACATGCGCAATCTGCTACCAGGACCAGAATACAGCAACTTCTGAGAACGAAGTGATGGCAGCAGCAGCATCCAGTGGTGTTATTGGCTCAGCCCAGACAGACATAACCAACCCATATGAGACAATACCTTGTGGGTGTGTATACTGTTTCGTTTGCTTGGCTACTCGATTGGAGAGAGAAGAGGGCGAGGGCTGGACCTGTCTGCGTTGCGGTGAGCATGTCAAAGAATGCAAGCCTTGGAGTGGTGACTTGGTTGAGCCGTCTGCAAAGCATGCTTCAGCCAAGACGGTGGCTTTCTCAGATGATATTACTGGGGGTGTGCTTGTAGATGAGCAGGATGATGAATCGTTTGTAGAAAGTCTGAGCACAACTTCAGAGTGAAGGCTTATGAGAGGCGTTGATCTGCGGCGTTCATGGATATGTATGGATAGCTAAATTTTGTAATATCACAAGCA
This sequence comes from Fusarium phyllophilum, assembly GCA_013396025.1. Taxonomy (NCBI): domain Eukaryota; kingdom Fungi; phylum Ascomycota; class Sordariomycetes; order Hypocreales; family Nectriaceae; genus Fusarium; species Fusarium phyllophilum. Next base: position 34,831 of record JAAOAQ010000485.1, read on the forward strand.
GCGAATGCGATGTTGTTCTACTTTTTTCCATTACTCACTACCCAGTTCTCCCACTCACAGCCCGTGCTGGTGGTGTAGTAGTCCCTGCTACCTTGACTGTATTTACTGCCTCGAACCCCTCAGAAAGGTATGCCGATGCGTGGAGAAAAGAAAGCAAACTTTTGATTAGGCAGTGAATGGATGAATGAATACAAAATTATTTGGATTTTATGAAAGAGAATCTGATAGCAGAAAGTCCAACCCAAATTCCTTGGAGGACCTGAAGTGACCCTGAAATGGCCTGCCCACATATCCATCCTCTGAAGGCCACTAACACGGGTAGCGCGTCATAGCAGGGGAGATGGAACTTGGACCCCTGTTCTATTCCTACCATTGTCAGCCGAGACAGGACCAACATCAGCCCAATCTAATGCTTGGACAAAACAACACCGACTTTCAAATCCACGAGAAACCGACATTTCACCATAATCATTCTTCTGATACTCGACGGATCCAATTAACGTATCTTGGAGAACTCGAGACGCAATTCATCGACTTACTATACAGAATACGCCATAATATATAATTGAAGCCTTTCAATGTAGCCCGTATCACAACTCGATTACACCGACTCCCTCCCTTCATCCCATGCCCAGCTTCTTCCAGTTCACGCAGGGCACCGAGTCGCACGTCCGACCCAACGACTCGGCCCCTCTCCTAGGCCGCTTCCGCGCTGTTCCTCCACGTCCTGGCGTGGTATCTCGAAGGCGCAGTCAACTTGGCCTCTTCTCGAATACCGCAGACAACAGAGGTAGCGTGCATATACTCGGATACGGTGCTTTTCCTGCAGATGACGACGATACGGACAGTGATTATGACCTTGAGGACGATAGAAGCTTGTGGCAACGTCTTTGGCAACGATGGGTGTTGGATATTTGGGTTGATCCGAGACAGTCGGCGGTGAAGAGGGTTGTTGATAAGTGGTGGAGTCGGTATGCATTTCTGGTGTTGATGCCGGCCTTGTTAGTATGTGTTGGAGCTCCAATGAAACAACAAAGAACCAACTGACTTAAGAATAGGCTGTGGCGTGGTGTTCTATACCCTTTCCTCAGTATAGAATTCCCGACGACCATATCGGCGATGGGGACGAGGATAGACTCCCCGACGGATCTAAGACGCCTGGTCACGGAGCTGCTCGAGTCCAGGTCAACTTTTGGTTCTTTCTATTCGTCTACTATGGTTTCTACAACCTTACTGCTCTTATCTGGATCACAAAGGTGTTCAACCTTTACAGTCTCAACTGGTGGCCCCAATCTCTGGGCTTCCCGCTTACCGTCTCACTCATCGCCATCTTGTCCATTGCCGTCCCCATACCCATGTACTACAATGATAGGGCCCGTTATTTGCTCGTCCACAACACAGCATGGATTTCATGGACCTTTATCATCATGGCCTTGCCTGTCACGATCGCCTTTATCATTCTCACGACTAATGAACGGCACATCGGGCTTCGTCACTCGTTATCAGAAACTCAACGCATTTTTACCACATCCTGGTGGACCGGAGAGCCAGACACGTTCAACGGTAGGGACCGTCGGCGCCGTAATGTCACGGCTGATCTGTTCGATGCCGATGCAGCTCAAGTTGAACCTGAACTGAGGCCACAGGGTGTTAGGATGCGCCGACTGTGGTTGCCAGCAAGCTTTGTGCGATTCTTATGGTTCTGTGTTGCTCTGTTTATTGGCCTCATGGCATACGTGATCGGAGAGGCATACGCAGAGATTTACCTCCGAACCTTACCACACAATAACTTGGAGACAGTAGTATATGTCTATGGCTGGGTTGCGACGGTGCACCTGCTGGACGCGTTGAGCGGCTGGGTGCTAGGAATTCGAGAGGGTGAGCGTGTGGGAAGCTATCCTTTGAGCTGGATCTTTAAACTGTAAGCCTTGATATATGCAGACACTGTTGTTTCCACTACTGACACGACAGCCAGGTACTTCATGTTGACCTACCAGATGTACGTTCGTGCGCTATATGCACGACTGCGTTCACCACAACAATTCATAACCCTTCAGATCTTGTCATCAACAGGTCTGGTTGTCATCACACCCATCATGATGACCTCCTTTGTACACAAGCTCTTGACAATTCTTGGGCTGAACTCGCAAAGCTTCGGTTCATACCAAAAGCTCCAGACCCGCAATGTCTTCATTCGCTTTCTCGCCGAAAACGTGTCGATGGTCGCATTCCTTGGAAGCATTCTAGTACTGCATTTCGGAGCCAACAAAGATGTTTACCCATATTTTGCGTTCGATACGGAGGGAGAGGACTACAACTTTGGCCTCACGTTCTACGCCTCATCGGTAACGTGGGCGTGTGAGTTGGTGGCGAGTCTCGCTGTGCGGGGACTCATCCGACTATTCTTCCAAATCGACGTTGGCCTGGAGGGGAAGCTGGACTTGGCTGTCTGGCCAGAGTTGATGCCAACATGTGCGGCCGTCATGCTGCACGTGCTGCAGAACATGCTATTTTCCATCATCCGACTACAGTTTCAGTGAGTGGAGAAAGGATCTACTGTGGTCTGGTGTGAAAGAGGACCGATCATCCAGGGGCTATTTTTCATAAAGGATTGACGAGTGAGAGGGTCGGAACGGCCCGAGAAAGGTTACCGAGAGGTGCGGCTATTGAGATGGTGCACCCATCGACATTCACACCCGCGCAACGAACAAGAGTTGGGATGTTTGGCTTCGGCTTTGCTTTTTCTGTTTTTGTCACTTTTCATCTGTGAGTCGTTGTCTTGAGCTGTCTTTCACTAAAGCAACTTCTTTGCATATTTTGCGATGGCCTTGAACTGAGGAAGTTGTGCTCTTGATCCAAGTCGATACCCATTAGAACGTTTCTAGAGAGTTTTGATACGTTTCATCTTTGTTATACCTAGTAACGCATTAGATACCACATACTGTTTGCCAACGCGTTAGTCATTACCGCTAATAGCAATTCCGAGTTGGAACTTCTGAAGTGGACCGAGATAGCGACCATTCCAGATCGTTAGGTCAACTTGTCTATGCAACTATATTGTTTCGGGACTTGCAGGCCAATAACGTTATAGTGATTGGGCGACGGAGTTCAAACCCCGTGCCCTGTGTTTCATAAAGTTTATCTGGCAGAAGCAAACCTGGGTCATGATTGGGTCGGTGCAGCTTCCGTAGAATGGTCCTTTTGAAACCCCATATTGAAGATTGAAATGCTTGCCTACTGCTTGATGTCTTTCATAACAGAGGCGATGATGTGCACTGCAGCTATGGGAGGTTCAATCACTTTGCGAGCCAAGTCTTGAATTACCTACCTGACTCGCATCTGAGCTGTTGCTAAACCGATCCCTCGTATTGTCTCGAAAGCAGTAGCTCAGATTGGCTGCGTGCTTAATGTTGATGCCTGCATAACAGTTGTACGGGGACTGGTGCGACGGACCCAGTTCTATCAACTCCATCCATGGCGACATCGCCCATCAAGAAAGATGGAGACACTTGTATCAAAACCTCGCGCCGAGCGGCCCGTAAGGGCGCCAACACAGAAACGCGCACCTGCGGCTAATGCAAGCCGCAACCAGTCTTTTCCTCGGTGAATGAGTACAACAAACGGCGGTGTACAATGAATCAATAATATCAACAACCGGTCAATATGGCAGAGGAAGGAGAACTGATGACGCGGCGATGAAGGGGCAGCCGGTCAGCGAATGCTGGAGGGGAGGATATGCAAGACATTGGGTGGAGAGCTGGGGAAGCATGAGGCACAGCATATAAAGAGGAACCACAACCACAAGGCCCAAGACCAAGGCCAGATGGTGCGCGATACCGATAAGGCAATGTATTCCGGAACGGTCAAGAGACAAGAGAAGAGACACAGAAGTAGGTAGATAGGTCGATGCAGAGGGCGGCACGAATGCAGCCGCACATCGCATCGCATCGCATCAAAGACGCAGAAAATTGCTGCATGTTTTTCAGGAAACGAACCTGGTGGCTGGGATCAGGGCTGAAGGAAGAGATCGCAGCGCAGCACATGCGCTGGCTGGTGTGGTTTGAAATGGCTTGGTGTGGTGTCGGGCACAAGCTCGTGATTCGTGATAGTGACTTGCAGCGAGCTGAAGCGGTAATCCTCAACCGTCTTACATGTCGCTAGAGACTAGAGAGCTCAAGATGCATCCTATTTCGATGGGCCTGCCCGGCTAAAAAAGAACCATGTCCTATCTTATGCGGATGTAGCGTAGTACCTACACTTAACAAGATACTAGACATCTGCCTTGTCTGAAGGTGCGTACCGTGTGCCTCATCCTCAACAGTAAGGTTCCATATTGGGCACAGAAAGGGACTCAGCTATCAGGGCCTGTGGGGTTGCATTATAATCGGCATCAGGGAGATAGCAATCGATCAGTCACGATTGAAAAGGCAGACGGGCTACGGGTCCAGGTTGTGCAATAAAGACGAGATCAGCTTATTTCAACCCTTGATAGGCCTCGCAGTTGTGTTATCTTGGCATGATATAACGTCGTTCGGGAGCCTGGCGAACCCGAGCCAGTAAGCTCGGCCTAGTATGCCCTCGGTTTGGCCGTAATGGACTCATCGAGATGCTCTCTGTCATGTTCAAAGATCGGAGCAGAATTGCGATATCGTCTCATTTAGTTAACAGAGGAGAAAGGTTCTCCGAAAGGCATAATAGCATGTGTCGCGAGACCCTCTTATGTAACAACGTCTGCCTACAATGTAGATATGAACCCATGCAAGGAAACTTGATGCCGCAGAGTAGCAATGTGAATGGCACAGCTGCATATAAAGAGCGGATGGGCGTGGGGAGGGCTTGATAGAGGGTTGCTAAGAAGCACAGATTTGACCATACAAGAACACCATGAGTGAGGAGTCATGCGATCTAAAACAACAAGACCTAAGGACTCCTCTCTTGTCGTACGTATACTTGTCTGCGGATTAGTACTATTTATCGGCCAGAGATGGATCATGAACCAAAACAAAGCTCTCATGAGCCATGCATTAGGAAGCGCTATGGGACGATGGCTGGCATGGGTTTATGGCGCCTCTGGCCTTGACCACGGAAACACAGTGGAACAACGGTACTTGAGCGGAGCAAGTGGATAGTTTGTAGCTAAAAGTTTCTCTGGAGGAACTCGTTCATGGATCGTATGTTGGGTACCTTGTTATCCATGTTAAGTCACGCGGGTAGGAATACCAACTTCGAAACCTCCGTGATACAGCTTCCGGGTATTACTACGAGAATCTGTGGTTCTCGAATGTACCTTGGAGAACTTCCAGCGAACTGATTACTAGGTACTTAGATAGTGGTGTGATGGTTGATATGGTGAAAACGATGGACTACTGAGATAACATCGTATCATGGAGACATTTGTGTTAGACATGACAGGACAGGTTGCCACCAAATGGAAGTGGGAATAAGCATGGCAGCCACTAAGAAACTACCTTAGACCAGTTGAAGAAGGAAGGGTGTCCAAGAGACGCCCATCGACGGTAACCTTGCCGCTGCTTCGATCCTTTGTTCGAGAGAATTGCCTAAAGAGGCAGTTCGTTGAACAACCTCCCTCCGCATTTGGTATTCATCCCTTTTAAAGCAGAAATAGGCTGAATCTGCCTCGACTGTATATTATAGAATCATCTTGTAGGTATAGTTCAGCGAGGATGATGCCAAATCCGAAGCTAAAGAGCTTGATAAAGCTGTAAAGTAAACTGGACTATTAAGTTCAATACCTCATATGCCAAGCATACGGCAAGGATCCATTTCGTTTGCGGGAACCTGGACCTAGAAAATCAACTTGAAGGTACAGGCTTGTCCAGAATGTGCAACACATAACTCTCATGGCTGGCTGAAGATCCGCTGGGCTTACGTGACTTTGCTTCTACAGGCTGTAGAGTATCTCAGTCTCTTTCCTTCTGTCAAAAGACTCGTTTCATAGCGAGCTTCAGCTATCATCTTATTAACTAGGGTTTCCTACCCGTGAATGTCCTGGTGGCTGTAGATGAATGTCGGAATAAACCCAGCAGCACATATAAGACCCAATTGAAGTTGAGATTCCCTTGAAGCCGCTCCGAGGGCATGACCTGAAACTACGGGGATGCTCTTAGTTTGCATTGGGCCAAATTCTATCTGGAGCCATTGCCCGTCCATCCGAAGCTGGCGGTATGAAATGCGGTAGCGAGAGGTAAGGCAGTGAAGTAAGCTTGGAGCGAAGAATTCTAGCGCGCCCTTTAATGGACGCTAGGCTCACAGCAGGCCCGATACTGGGGTAAGATAATTAATTGGATGCTAGGGTCTTGTTCAATCAAGGATAAAGGATCGAGGGACAACAACGGACGGATCAAGGCAATCGAGTGAGCGTGCATAAGGCATGGAACTTGATAGAAATACCTGGCATAATATTGATCTTATACAGCCAAACTCGTATTCATGATGCTTACAATGAGCAACAAAAGACAATGTACATTCGATGTACAAGGAACAAACACAGACCAACCATCATTCAACGGGGTCCATTGTGTGGCGGTTAATATTGAGTTGGACTTGGTCCGGCCACTGAGTAAAAAAAAGTACTTGAATGGTACGACCTGGTATTGGATCCATGACATGTACAGAACACAACAGCGGAGCTTTTGTGTTTCTCGATTTGTCGCAGCTGATGGAACTGGGACTCTTGTCTGTAACAAAGAGACGCGTGGAAACCATACCGTACTCCAGTCAGTCAGTCATTGCTGGCAAACGCTCGTGAATCGCATCACGTCAGAGATCCGTGTTCGCTCGGCAGCGTGAAAGTGAAGTCTGATCTGGCAAGTTGACTCATAGAGGTACAAAAGATGACCATCCAATAAGAGTGTCGATCAAGGGTTCGAGTTGTCGATTAGCATCTAATACTGCATTGTTAATGCTACATTGATACTGCAATCATGCATGCAAACCGAGGAGTATGCATTATTTGTATGTAAGAAGATGGCGTTTTGCATATCAGAATTGTCATGCAATCGTTGCGGGGCATACGAATGTTTCATGATGATACAACTGGCTGGCGGGGTACTCATGCTACCTATTTATCATTCTATACGACAGACGTGATTGCGCGTACTGGAACAAGCTGCAAACACACAAGAACTTGACTTGCTCGAAACAATAGATTCTGCCTGGTATGAGTTGCATTCTCCATTCGGACATGGCTACTTCTCGATACCTACCTATCCAATTGCACCACTGGTACTTGTTGAGTCATGTAGACTAATACCTTGAATCGTTGATATCTGACCTGAAGCTTGGACACCGAAAAAGCCCGCTTGACCGCTTGCTTGTCCATGGTTGATGATTATGATGATGATGGAAACTAGCTCTTGCTCCGAAAATCTCACTCTATCTATGTCAACTTGTTCATTTGTCTCTGCTTGGTGAGATGCTTACCATTATCACATCAATTCAGCAAACCAATCTCTAAGTCGAGGTGCCGATTATCACAGATAGCAACAAGTGGATATCAGCAAACATCCACCATCCACGGATCTGAGCCTCTCCACAATTAACTCCATGTTAGGCACTGCTGGGGATCGATGGTGCGTGCTGGACCCAGGAAGCAAGAAAACTTCTGACTTTAATCTAATGTGTCAAAATTAACCGGTCGTTAGACCTACCAGTAAACTACTAACCCTATCTCGTCTTTTTGTCATCTGTCCCAAGTTTTCTTGGCCCCCTAGGCTGGGTCCTGGGCGCTGGCGCGGGCATTGATCACCAAAAGGCTTCTGTATCCGACTCAGCGGCCAGAATTTTTGCTCAAGTCCATCGCTGCCGCTGCTGAGAGAGTTTCGGAAAGGAAGAAAAAAAGTTAACAAAATTTTCCCCCTCCCCCTCCCCCACCTTGCATTTTCCACTTGCACCC